>JASDQU010240825.1:22104-40987 GCA_032191745.1 Picea mariana
GCAACTTAAAATATGAGCCAAATATCCAACACGACTGTCATCAACAGTGATCAAATGCAATAAATAACACACTTAAAACTCAGTGGGTATCAAAGAGCATAAAACAAGTCATCCATACTACACACGGTGCACAACTGAGAGAATCCCACAATGTAATATTTCCAGTAATCACTCAGCAACATATGACCACGACATAACTCAAAACATCATTCTGGACTATTTATTAAGTCGCCTGTGAGTGACCAGGTCATGCATACCTAGGATTATTTTACCAACAACAAAAAAATGCAGTTGATATATCCAGTCCAATAATCTACTTTGAAAAACATCATCTACAGGACATGACATGTGTGAACATCACCAAATCCTTTCAACCAATGTCATCCATCAACCAAATCACCATAAGGGCAAAACTAGTGACTGTACATTAACCAACAATTTGCCACTTTGGTAAGGAAAAAAAAACAATCAATTGAACAAGCCGTGGTAACTGTGTATACCCACGCACCCAATTGAAATGGGTAGAGGCCCTTGCATTAAAAACAATTGAGTTCTTTGACATCAGGTTGGTGAATGTGACTTTTTAGAAGTGCAAATTGGAAATGCAAGGATCACACTATTATCATAGAGGTAGTGACAAAAATCCATACCAACCCAACCGCTATACCACCAATGGGTGAGACCACATTAAAAGTAATAGACCACAATAATCGGGAACAACTTAATAGGCTCAACAGACTCCCTATGCAGCTCCAATCTGGAGGATTAAAGATTTTCACAATAGCCATCTCAGGAGGAAGGCACCAACAATAGTGAAACTTCAAGGCTAAAGGCGTATGCACAAGGAGGACTATGATGTTTGTGAACGAGAGGCATTTCCTTGTCAAGGCCGAAGAGGAAAACAGGGCTCTAGTTAAACCCAAGAATCATGAAGAAAACCATCTAGATATTATTTAAAAACCCTTTAAAAAAATGCAATGGTAACAAAGAGCTATCACCCAGGAAGACCACCAACTTCGATGACCCCCAAAACAATTATAAGCAGAACCATCCATTTTCCATTCAAAACCAAAATTCCACACAATTGCAGCACTTAGGACAAACATCAACCCATACAACTCGGCCAAAAATATTTCATAACTAGAGTGAAGTCAAGAATGGCCAAAAGATACATACCTGTTGATCGAAAACCTTAAGATGAGAGGTGGTCGAGCGGTTTCACCCTGCTAAAAATCCAGAGCATGAACACAACAACCAGACTAAACAATAGTCCGATTAGGGTGGTGGCTGACAGGAAGGGTAAAGGTGACATGCAGTAAATTCACGTCGCCTCCACCCATATCTCATTTACTCCATAGTACATGCCAACGAGCCCCCATTAACACCATTAATCAACCCATATATTGAGAATATCAACCATTTAAACCATAGCATAATCCAAGTTCCACAACAATTAAACCATTTGTGTGGTTACCTTGCCAAATGTGCCACCCATGTTCATATCCCAAATATAACTTAATTAAATCACTTGACCACTATACAATCTGAACGATCATGTATAGAATGATCACCAATAGCATGATCAACATCAATCCGAACCATCGCATAATCACCATAAAAATCACAAAGCCATTGTTGGATTACTGAGAGGGGGATGAAGCAGTAATACCGTAATTATAATCCTTTTTCTCCAAATTATCCAAGTGTTATATCAATGTAGAATTATTATCCAATAATGATCAATAAGAAATGAACAATCACACACATACATAGTACACCAATGTTTTACGTGGAAACCCAAATCGGGAGAAAATCACAGAATGATTTATCTTATATGTCTTGAAGAATTACATTCATTGGAAGCACCAAATTTCTTTGTTTGCCAGCTGCAACTAGAAGGAGGCTCCAACCCCCTAGTTTCTTAGGCTACAACATGAGGGAAGCTCCAACTCCCCAATTCTCTAGCTACAACCAGAAGGAGGCTACAACCCCCTATGTTCTCTGGCTACAACCGGAAGGTGGCTACAACCACCTGTCCTTNGTAGAATGATGGAACCACTGTCACACTATCACTGTGAGATATACCACTTTAGACATGTACCAATAACCCTGAACCATGCATCAACCTGTACCTCAACCTGTAATCAACATGTGCCATCAACAAGTGCATCAACCATGCACTAACCTGTACCAAACAATCTATAATAAACCTGTACCATAAAAAAATGCAACCAACCATGTACCAAGTGTTGTTCCAGAGTCTGTACTTAAGGCTTTAAAAGGTGCAGTGTCTAGGCATCCGAAATTTAGTAAGATGTAAAAAGGAGGAGGGTATACCTTTGGGAAAGGAAGTTAGGGTTGATTTCTAGGTTGTCGCTGCCTGGATTCCAACTGTTCCTAGATGTTTATATCCCTTTCAATTGCAGCCCATTAACGTTCAAGTTCTACCCGGGTGTTAGCCATTTTAAATATGGTGTTGAAGAGATTTAAAGAGATATGGGTTTGATCTGTCAAACTGGGTTCAATATTGGGTTGTCTTACAATAGGGACAGTCATAGAGGAATAGAAAAGACTTAAAGAAATACGAAAGTTTTTATGCTCTATCAATTGATTTTATAAAAGAGAACTTTAGAAATCAATATTAAAAACAAATTGCAAACCAAAGGCCTTTTTCCGTAACTGTGTTATATCGAAATAAATGGTGTATAAATTATGGAGAAAAACATCAAGTTGTCTATAGAATAAGGCTCCTATCGAGGGAGAATATCACTCTGTAAGAAAAAGAAGAAAATAAGATAAGAAATGATCCAATGAAGCATAAAATATGACAACCTGAAGATTTATAGGTCTTGTACTTTCTAGTAGCCGATACAGAGGAAAAACTATAAACAATAGATAGCTAAACATTAATCATTGCAGTAGAAGTTTTACTAAATTGCAATGCAACATTCATCAGATATATATAAGTGAAATAAGAATGAATATGAAATAACAAAGAGATCAAACTCATAACACAGTAGTGACGGAATTAGGAATCTCCATATTACTTTGTATTAAGTCTCGAAAAGAGACAGTCTCTATTACAATTAATCAAAAAGGTCTAGCCCTTTTTCTTTTTTCAAAATGTATATTTATACAAATTTTTATGCGTTGGAATCTCAATAGTTCTAGAGGTTTTCGGTTACAATCAAAGGATTCAAAACGTTTCATTTCTTTATCTCTGTTCGCATATGGTACCTGAAACCTGCCTCTTCGCATGCTCCTTGCAGATAATACACTTCTCCACCAGCTGTGATATCAACTTAGATGGCTCTGCTTGATTATTTTCCTAAAAAATATAGCAGTCTTTCATCAATAGCGACAACTTTCCTTCCTTTTGTTGATCTTTGGCATTGATAGACCATAGCATTATACTCGGTTTAATTAGCGATTTGTCTATTTGCACTATGTCTGCTTGAGTTACTTGTGATATTTCTGCTAATTCTCTTTCTTCATTTTCCTTGATAGTTAGCATATATTTAGCTGTATTGATCTGACCCAGTATCTCCATGCCACTTTCACCATCGGAACCCAAACAAATCTCACTTAACAAACTGAAAATTTCTTCGCAAGATTTCCTTATCTTCATAGCTTGTTGTTTGCCTTCGGATATATTTCTCTCCCATTCTTTCAACAAGATATTACCCCTGGTCTGCTACACAATGGGAAAACTAGAACTATTGCTTGTTTCCCTTCTCATTGTGGCTATAATAACCTCCTGGAACGCCACCCGAGATGCTCTGGCATCCCTTTCTTTAAGAGAGGTTTTCCAACACCTGATCAATGAGTTGGAAGCTTCTTTGAATTGTTTCTACTTTAACAAGCAGACCCTACTGTGTCTCCTATAACCTTTTTCTGATCTCTATTGCCTGGGATTGAAATATCCCGATATCGATTACCTAGCTTTCGGTGAATTCTAGTTTGGCCCGAAGCTGGTCTATCAATTCCCCTTGCTGGATTATCTGAGTCTGACTCATCTAAACCTTCAACTGTGTCTGTTTGAGATCGACTTTAAGTTGCTCGATTTATTTTTGATCTTCTATTCTTGCTTTCTCTAAAGTCGCACTTGCCTGATCTTTAGTAGCAGCCTCTGTTGTAGCTAGTTTAGCCTCTAGTGTCTTGATCAAATGATTTTTTCATTTTAGCTGATCTTTCAGGGTCCCAACTGAATACTGGTTCGCAAGTGGCGAAAGCACCCAATGTTCCTACTATTTGCATCACGAATTCTACTTTCTTCATATTTTTCCCATCAGTTAAAATTTTAAATTTCTTAGAGACAGCACCTGCCCCTTGGTAGAGTTCTTGTCTCAAAACCACTTTCCTCTTCTTATTGAAGAAGAATTCATTCGAAGGTAGCTCTTCCACTGATATAGGTGTCAATTTTTCACCCAAAATCCAACCTGCGTCCAAGATTTCCTTTGCAAACTATAGGGGGTTAATGGAGGCTATGGGATTGTCGACCTGTTTAGAAGATTTCCCAGGAGTAATGACCGAAGTTGACTCGCTTGGAGGACCGGAAGCCTCAGCTTCCTGTTTCAGGCCCCCATATTGCTCTTCTTTATCCGAACCTTTAGAGCCTTCGTCTTTTATTTGTTTCTCCTCTACTATCATCGGATCTTCACCCCATAATACTGGAGGAAGGAAACTCTACCTATTCTCTTCGAATCTGACAACATCGGCCCTCTCTTTGGGTGACAGGGCTTGTATTTGAGCCAAAACTTCATCATAAGATTTCGCGCCTCAGAAAATATCATCATGAGGTGAATTCTTGTGCTCAAAGCTTTTAAGGCCACAGCTGGCTAAATGATTACTCACGACCCTGTGTGAATCATGTTTCTTGAATTCGATATGAACCAAATTTATATCTCCTAGGGATGCTGCCTCGGCCTTTCCATGCCTGAAGTCTAATAATGAATAGGTTTTTAAATGAACAGGAAAAGGTGACCATACCTTTTTTGAAAACCCTTTCAGTTCTCTACTTATACCGTCGATTACGGTTTTCCTGGCGATCTCGCAACAAGCCAGCCTGTCGGGTATAAGTAAGGGTAAAACATGCAGAGGGACGGAAGCGCCGAAAACCTTGATGTATGAAAATTCTTTCTCCACATACCAATTGGCTACTCTGCTTATATTTGTCGTGATGCTATCCGATATCCTAGGTGGCAGATTACCGAAGATGGCAACATGCATCGGTACCATTACCCAGTTGAAGATTTTGTATATGAAATTCAAAGCCTTGTCCTCCCAAAGATTAGAATGGTATACATGGACTGGCTCAGCATCCGATGGAGCCCAACTCCAATTCATCAAGGGAAAAGGCGTCATGGAACATACTGCATCCATGAGATATGCGGACATAAAAAATGAAGCAGCTTTCCTGCTCTCTTTCTGCGTCCGATATTTTGTAATCCGACTGGTCAGGCTATCTAATAACATTTTGGCCCAGTCAAAAGAAGAGCCTTCTACTACTGAGTATATCAAGGACACCCATTGGAGGAAAAAATTCGTGGTGTCTTCTCTCCCATACAATCTACAGGTCATCATCGCTGCGTATTTGAACTGTGGTTCCAAAGAAGATATGGAATAAATCCCATTGTTGTCTACCCTGAACTTTTTTGGGTGTGAGACACAATCCTTGATCAAATCAGATAAACTTTTCGCATATTGCTAGCATTCCTTCTGTTTAAAACCATCTAAAAACTCTGCATTGTACATGAAGTCTGACATGGGTGGTAATTTGTACATCACCTGTAACTTTTTTGGTCTAAAGGTCCCAACGATGACCTTCTGCTCATTGATGATGGTTCTGGTAGAGATGTCTACATGATCTAGCACCCATTGGATCATCTCATAGTAAGGCAGAAGGCGTGACCTGGCCGCTACTTTGTGCATATATCTGCCTGGACAACGATCTTGTATTTGGTAGTCATGTCGTCTTTCTCGTTTTCACTCGAATCATCCGAACAGTTCACCACTTCTGATTGAAAAACCTCTGAGACGTATGACCAGGTTTGCACAAAATCAATGCTCTGAGGTGAAGTATCCGAAACATTATCAGAACCTTGTCCTGAAACCTCAGTGCTTTCCTTGGATGCTTTTCACGGGGCCATGACAGGGGATTGTAACTTATCTCTTCTACAATAAAAATGCATATACATATAGAATTTAGCTTACTGAGAAAAACTTCTCCGTGTGGGATAGAAATGAACTTTATGAATAAAATAGGAAGCAAAAGATCTATATATTCGAACATTTAACACATCAATGTCCTTACGAACAGAACGGTCCAATCATATTTAGATAGATATTTTGGCAATAAAAACCATATCCTTACTTTGTCGTTTCGCCTTATTTCCAATTAATTCCATAAAATTAGACGGTTCGTGGGACAAGCTGGCGCAAGGAACATTTGAAATTACCTCGTAAACTGTGTGTTATTATCATTTTCATTAAACATTTATTATGGTTGGCTTGGCTTCCTTAATCAAGATTTAAATCTATCATTTCAGCATTCATCGTATCGAGACTTTCAACTCTAACCTTTCGACCCTCTAAAACTTGAGACTGCGATGATTAGATTTAATTAAGAAAGGACATAACTAAGATTGAGTGTCTTAATTAATTATGCTTTCATTTATATCGCAACTTCATGGCTCGGGACTTCGAAGGTAAAGTATTCAGGAGGAAAGTATGACGAGTCGTGAAGTCCCGAGAAACTATGTCGAGTAGTGAAGTCCAGAGAAACTTAAATCATGGTTAAAACTAAACAACCCTAAATCTAACCTGGGTTACTTAGGTAAAATTTTTGTGGCTTCATCTTTCAGAATTTTAGCAGTAATGTTTTAGGAGAGAGCGAATGCCGAGACGCAAAATCCCAACAGTGCTTGACTGGGGTTTAATATCTTACTCTTAGCTTTCACCTGAGGTAATCTTTTAAAACTTTTCGCAACCTCGTACATTGGGGTTTGTAAATCTTGTGACTTGTAACTCCCGAAGAGCGATATTCCGAGGTACAAAAAACAACAGCCTTCGTTTAACGATAAAAATTGGTAACTTATGACACATCACATCCCCCGCTATTTCGCATGACAAGACTACTGATATTTTTAGCAGGTGAATGTCATGAAGCGAAAAAGAACTTAAGAACCGACATTTGACTTTTAAAATAGATTTGAACCAAATGAAAAAGGCGGCTCCAACATAGGCTCCAACTAGGGATGTCGTTTCCCTGTGAGGCGGGAAGAACAATAGACCACGTGCCTATATTGGGTAAATGGAGTCACTGGTTTCACTTCTGTGAAACTTGCTTTAGGGAACAGATAAATAGAGGGAAGAAAAGTTTTTTTTCTTTTACTACTGTAAGGCTTTTCAATATTCAAATATATTTCTCACTCAGCTACAGTCCCTTTCACAACTCTCTCTTTCTCTTTACTGAGTTTAGGTCTGTGTTAAGACAAATCAAAATAGTTCTAAGAAATCCAATAGATCTTGTAGTTTTTTGGCTTACACCCAACGTAATTTATTGCATTTTTTAATTGAGGAGTCCTGTCTGGACTTAGGATGTGGATCCAGTCTTGAGAAAGTTGATTACCAGAGTCGAGTGAAATTCATGTATAACAGCCTTACAGATATCTCAGATATTGCTTCACTACCAGCGGGCCTGTTCAGTACCCCAGTGAAGTTATCTACCCCTTTTTTGTTGAATTTCCTTTCACCGCTTTGAAATGTATTTATGCATTTAAATGCTGAGACGAGGGCAATCATTTCTGAATTTCCTTTCATCGTCTCTTCAGACTAGATGTAAAATTAGATATGACTTTCCTTTCATCATCTGTATTACAATTTTCTCTTTAGAATACGAAGCGGGGGCAATCAGATTGTATGAAGGGTGATATATGCGTAATATTTTGCAATGTAGGTTTATCAACTTACTTTGATTACTCGATGTCAACCTTCTTTTGACTTTCACACCACCTTAGTCTGTAGGGAGAAAAAGGGGAAACATTTTTCTGGGGGTTTTCCTTTGAGTAAGCCTTAACCCTTCGAAACTGTTGAAAAACCTAGAAAAGTCAGGATCCACCTACGCATAACATGTTTAGTAAGAGATCGAGGAGCTGTGAAGACCAGCCTTCTTTCCAAAACATGCTTACAGCTTTCAAAGTTTAAACATAATCTCTTCTCCCTACATATAGAAATCTGAAAAGACATTTGGCATTTACAGGAAGACAAATCTGAAGACTGAAAGAAAGATGACGGATGGATGTTTGTATGTTGAGGGGCAGGGGTTGAAAATTAAAACCTCTTTTTGAAAACCCTTCCCCAGAGATGCTTCACTTTTTGTTTGTTTTAACTACCACCTATCAGTGTTTTAAGTTAAAAATATTAGGATCCAGAGCGAGTTACTGTACTTTTTAATAATCAATTGAGTAAAAACATTAGATTTATGGGACTTTTATGATTTTTTGGAGGTCTCTCCTTTCTTAAGGGACAAAATTTTCAAGAGTTTGTACCTTTACCTTACCATTTTTAAAATAACCAAAAACCCTTTCTGTCACATGTTTTTGGCGAATGCAAATCCCCGATACATGACCTTCTGTTTTCTCCATTCGTTCATTTAGTTTGCAAACCGAAATCCTATAAACACAAAGAGTGTTCTTTAAAAAGTTAAATGTATTTGAAAACCGTGTATCTCTATTTATATTGGCCTAATTAATAAAAAATGAAAACTTACCTCAAGGGAACCATGAAATAGAAAGAAAATACAAACCGGTATATACAATGTAAAACCTCAGAGAACTAATTATGTCATGTAGTGTCTTAGATAATGCCCATTGACAGGGGTGTTGAAGATTTTACCATCCAGATTTTCTAATAAAAATGATTTTTTTCCTTCGAAAGTTGTGACTCTAAATGGTCCATACCAAATATGATCGAATTTACCGTATTTCACCAAATCTTCCTTCCTACCATCCCATCTTAAGACCAAGTCACCTGGAAGAAACTCTCTGTCTTTTGTCTTATGGTCAAATAACGTTTTCATGTCGTCTTGATATTTTTGCAATCTTTTGTCCACCTCGACCCTGTGTTGTTGTAATTCGATCAGTTGATGTATTCTCCTTGTGACGTGGTTTGGTTCTTCTTTCTCATCTTTCCATAGTTTCATTACGGGAAGTTCCAAGTTTATAGGTAATACGATGTCAGTCCCGTATACCATCTGGAAAGGAGAGATGCCGATAGTTTTTTTTGTGCCGATCCGATTTGCCCATAGTGCATATTTTAAATGTATATGTGTTGACGGGCGAAATTGTCCGTCCGTCAATTGAGAGAGTGAAACCGGTCCAGGGTTGTCTAATAACCCAAGCCGTTTGGAATGAACCACCCTGACGGGTTTAACGACTCCATTGGCCGCTCTAAGGTCCTAAGGAGACCAAAGAGGAAACTAACCTAAACTAACTAATCTATCTGAAACAAATAAAACAAACTAAATTAAATAAGACTAACTAAAACTAATAAAACAAACTAAACTAACTGAAGAAACTAAAAACTAAATATAAACTATTCTAACTAATAAATAAATACACTAATCTAATTAAAACAAACTACTATATAAACTAAACTAAATATAAATTACACTAACTATTCTACTAATTACTATTACACTAACTCTAACAATTAACCGTCTAACTGCCAGTTATAATACAGCTTATTCACAAATATACAATATAAACAATCTACAGATTTAATTAAAACCTGCAAAACTCGTGTGCTTTCTGTCCTAAGATAGCAAGATATGTTTTTTGATTTTAATATTTTATGAAAAAGAAATAAAAATTACTGAAATTAAATGATCTAATATATTTACTGAAATTAAACAATTTAATATAAATCTAATTAGACTTATACCTAAACTAAACTACTAATAAGAACAGCGAACAGAGAAGTGTCTAACTCACCTGGAAACACTCCTATTTTGTCCTGTGTGTGATGACTCTGAAGATGGTCGGCGGAAGCAAACTCGCGCCGGATTGATCCAAAGGCTTCTCATAAACGATCAGTTGTGCTGCTCTTCGAGTTGTTTACAGGACAAACAAAACATAAAAAATCATAACAATCTTATGAATTATAAATCCCTGCAATAAGGGAAACCTGTTATGCAAGAAACTTATATTTTATAACTCAACTCATGAAGAAGGGAAACCTGTCATTCACAAACTGAATTAAACAATTGCTATGTTCTTTAAATACTTAGAAGAAAACAAATATGGATAACAATGATTAGATTATATCACTTGCACATGATTAAGATAGCTAAAGTAGTCATTAACCAAATACAAATTGATATACACAACATGAAACAAAATATCGATATAATGAGAAGCTAAAGTTGTAACAAAACACCAAATTCTGCTTTAGTTTGTATTAAAACTCCATATCCTTGTTCTCCCCTGAATGAGGATGCTCATTATTACAAAAATGATAGGTATTTATAAGTCTCTCCACAGGGTAAAAGCTCCCTGTGGATAATATCAAACAATTTTACATAATCTGGGAAATATCCCAAAATCAACTAAACTAAGAAACTAAAATGCAAGTGAAATCTTTGAAATGTCCCCTAACTGCTCATCATATCCACTTCATTTTCGAATTCATCTGCAATAGACCAAACATATCAAGTTAGAAAGATATTTCATTAGAAAAACAATGAAAATTTGACTCTACAGACTTAGCTACAGAATCATCTGATTCTATAGCTAGTCTAAAATAGCATACAGGATCAGATAGAAATCAAATCAAATCTTCATACAAGAATCAAATCCAATTTCCTTTCAATAAGCATTAAAAAATGAATCACTAATGATTCAAATGATTTTCTCAAACAATATAAAACATAATCAAAAGTGATTTAATCGAAACAGAGATGAGAATACTCTGTTTCATTTTGTCATAAAATCGGGCCAAAATAGTATCAAGACTATCTCATATCCAATTAAAATCCAATAAGATCAAAATCCAATAACCAAATAGAGAGACAAGTATGCTCTGTTTTGATTGCCATTATAGTCGGGTAAACAGAATCGAAACCAAACGTTTTTAACAATCATTTCGCATACAATTCGAAGGTAGAGCAATCCAGCAGATCATATGCAACGTTGCGTTTTTCCAAAACAGGAGATACAATTGGATCAAAATAAGATTGTTTTACAATTATCATAACTGTTGTGGCTCAATGGTTCGCACCACAGGTGGATTAATTCAGACATATGCGTGAACCAATTCATGCAAAATCATAACCAGATTGAATCGACTTTGACCACAATCGTTATAGAATTGACATAAGCGCAAATAAACTCTATTGGATTTGAACGAAATGGTTAATTCCAAACAAGTCGCGACATGGTTTAGTTATAGAAACGAATTGTGCACCTGGATGTTGTTACTTTCGTTCCTCAAATCCAATTTATACAGTATTTTCATTACAATACGAATCGAACTAATAACACGGTAGACTAAAACAATGCAAGTCAATCGGCTGGGGATAACTTGTTACGATTCATATCAATTCACCATTTGGGTAGATATAAAACAGAACCATGTTGATCATAATCCAAACTGTATCTGAGCTGGTCGAAATTCATATGTAAATAAAAACGAAATAGTTGACCATTATTGCCAGCCATATCATCTACAATATAACCAATTCGAATCAAAACATGGATTGTGTTCAAAATTGAAATACGAGAAACAACTTGTGTTTTGAAAGGATAAAAACGATTTCAATTAGCAATAGAGTATCCAATTTAAGCCAAATCAAAACAATCAAATCCATACCAGGATCAATTGAATCGAAGACAATCCAATCAAAGCTAAACTGGGAAATGAAATTAATTAATCAAAACATAACTATGTACAGTATGACAGAGCAAATCTAAACTGTAAACAGAGCTATGAGTTTGTTATATAAACATGTGATAGACATACCAGTGAAGCTGCTCGAGCTATGCCAATTTTGAATTCACGACCACTGTAGCCGACTCCACATTCTTAAATAAAATAGAACCTGTTGTCCTCTGTTTCTTATCACTGGCTTGCAGCTCGGTCTTTTGACGGGTAAGCCGTGTAACTTGGTCCTCCAAAGATTGGATTCTGGACTGTAACATAGGCACATCGAGGTAGTATCTCTCTAACCATGAGCCACACTGATCACAGGGTGGCACAGTAGACTTCGACAGAGCAGGAGAGGGTTTAGATATATGACCGGGGTTTTCACATGGCAGCTTAATGCCAGGGTAATCTGGGTTGTTTTGCAAACAAGGTGGCAGGTTGGACATGAAATCGTATGGGGGTTTGTCACACAGACCTTCTGAATAGGGATACTCACTTACCAAAAAAGGTTCGACCTCTGAATCAGAGTCTTCACTAAGCACAATAGGGTCAGGATTGATAGGGGGTTTCAGTTTATTCCTCGCAATTCGAGAGATTAGCCGGGCATTCATTTTGCCTTTGGCATTTTCATTAGGTTTGGCTTTAGGCTTCTTTCCCACAGGCTTAACAGATTCATCATTCTTGATCACAGAATGGGGTAGTTCAATAGGTGAGTCGGGTAAGGGTTTAGGCAAAAGGATACTATAGGGTACCAGGGGCACAGACTTGTCCTCGATCACCACAGGTTTGTCAACCTATGGCGGATTCGAGTCCACAAAATTATTGTGCACATGAAAATCATCCCAACAGTCTCGGTGTAACCCCAGATGAAAAACAACAATCATTTTAACCAAGCCATAGTGAAAGAGGCTACTATCAGCCTGGTTCCTTTTATATTTCTTAGCCATTTTGAACAGGCTTCTATGCAGATAGTATGGCATATTAAGCTTGAAACCCATAAAAACCATAATTAGATGAAGGTGGTGTAAGACAATAAAACCATACAATTGCTTGATAACCATCAGCAAGTCATGCCATCGTTGTTTCAGCATGGTCATGGGCAAACCCTTGTCACATGAGCTAACCTTACGCGACTGAAAGAGAAAAGTCCAAGGGACTTCTTCTACCTTGCATTTTTTGGACCATCACTGCCCAGTAATAGGTAAGCCCGTAGCTAAACTGAGAAATTGCTCTTCAATTTGCAATTGAACATCCCCGACCTTGGCCCGACAGTCATCAAAGGTCAATGCGAATTGCCTAGCAACACTGAGGTTAAAACCATCAAACTTCTGTATGAACGAGAGCCACCCAAATTCCTCAAGGTCATCACGGGCACTGTCAAACATCAACAGAGCCTGGCTACCATTCGGTTCAGCCCTCACGACTGGAGCCATGGTGCAGGCGCATGGTAAGGGTTCGGTTGAAAACACCAGCACACAGGAGCAAATTCGCTTGGGTTAACAGCTATGAATGATGAAAGGAGGAGCACATTAATGTGCGCATGTGAGGGTGGTGGGATTATTCACCGCCATGCAAAGTAGTAATGACAAAGTACAACCTCTGTTCAATCAATCATAACAAAGTTCAAATCATATTATTCAGCCAACCTAATAAATCAAACGATGAATGATAAACCAATGCACCACTCAAACTATGAATATCCAATGTAAAATTAAACCCATATGTTTAACCAACGTGCCATTGCATACATGTTTGTTCAAAGGTTTTAAAAACATTGTGACAATCGATTTCACATAATCAATAGGGAAAGAGCTATAATAATTTTGACATAAGGATCACATTATATATATGTAAAAACAAAAATAAACCATGACCCCTATGTAACTCAATGACTAGGCAGGTCTAACCCATACATTCACATGCTCAACGCCTGACCAATTAAATAAAAATCAAGTTGCGCAATCGAAGTAAGAATAGGAAAATAGGAACAACTCGAAAATCGCTTAGCCACTTAATGATAATCCAAAGGTAAGTGCCATTCAAAATAACAATGAAAGATCATGACAGTTCGAGTAACGATAGAGGAGTTTTCACGCTTACAGTCGTGAAAACTAAATGGAGACCAATTTGCAAATGTCGCAAAGAAACAAAATATCATTTATTTGCAAAATGCGACGATAATTTGAAGTTCAGAAGACAAAGGTGTAGGCAGCTTATAGGGCAATTGAAAAAATTGAATTGGCTGCCAACAATGGTGACACACTGGTAGAAGCAGTTATCTCTGTCAAAAGAAATAAATTTTAGATTAGAACAACAAAGAAAATTTTGACTCAAAACAACAATCAGAAAATCGTACAAACATCATCATTTACCATCTTTTCCAATGTTGTTTCAAAAGATGAAAACTAATAACAGTCTTAAGATGAGTAAGTCTTGATATTAATGATAAAATCTTCAATACTGTTGGCATGGCCACTGCTGCCAGCAGGTGTCCATAGCCTCGACAGGGTTGCCATTTAACCCACTCAGACATCTGTATCCTATCAAGAAGTTCTAGATCAAAATAAAGGACATTAAAGAGGTTTTTTATACTTTTTCACAGATTTTCATGTACCCGACATTGCTTCGCTGCTAGCGGGCCTGATCAGTACCCCGGTGAAGTTGTCTTGGCGTCATGCTTGCATTTACCCACTGCCAGCAGACCTGTTCAGTATCCCGGTGGGTTTACAAACACTTCCCACAACTTTTATTAATATTTTATTTTGTTTTCTTTTGTAGATATATAGCTGAGCGGGGTGACGCTGATAATCTTGATTTTTTAACATATTTTTTCAGACCTCATCAGAATTTTTTACCACTGTCGTTTATCAAGCTCTAGAGATGTTTTATTTCTAAAACAATTACTATGACAGGGAGACATCTTTTTGATTCATTCCTTTATGGAAAATAGACAGCGTAAAAAGATAATAGATGATCATGACAAACTTTGTTCAGAGATTGAAATTAGTAACTTCTTTCAAACAACAAAATTTTCCAACATAGATATCATTTTAGCGATATATCACTGATGTTCGTACAAACTTTCATAAGTTATTTCAGCGAAGAAATTTTCTGTGGTCTTTGTCTGAATGGCTCAATGCACAGATATGCATATTTTACAAAAAACACACAAAAACAAACTGATCAATTCAAATCAAAACCAAACAGAAAGCAAACGAAAATGAAAACAAAAATGAAATATTTACATAAAAATACAAGGATAATTATCAAGCAAAGTATCTTTTCAGGGCTTGGCCATTCACCGGATAGGTTTCAAGCTGCCCTTCAAGATTCTGCAATCTAAAGGAACTAGGACCCAACTTTTCAGCAATCAAAAATGGCCCAAGCCATAGGTTTTGAAACTTGGTGTGCTCACCCTTTCCTTCGTGTGGTTTGTCCCACTTTAAGACGAGATCACCTACTTCAAAATTCCTATCAGAAGCAGAATTAGAATCGAACCAGCTTTTAATCAATTGTTGATGTTGGTCTAACTTACGTTTAGCTTGAGTTCTTTCTTCTTCTAACTTCATCAAAGCGTTAATGCGGCTTTCTAAATGAGGACAATCTTCTTCTTGGACTTTTTGTGACAATTGAAGCGAAGGAAGAAGAATGTGAGGTGGCAGAATGGCTTCTCTTCCATAAACGAGGAAAAAAAGAGAGTTACCTATAGCGGCTTTGGGTGTTACCCTATCAGCCCACAGTGCGTTCAGTAGTGCATTGTGCCAGTTCTTGTGATTTTCAGCCACGGTTCTCTTGATGATTTTGATCAAGTTCTTATTTGTAGATTCTGCTAAGCCATTACCCTGGGGGTAGTAACTGGTAGAATACTTTAGCTTTATTCCTTTCTCCAAAGCAAATTCACTCATCTCAAGAGAAGAAAAGTATGAAGCGTTATCAAAAACTAGACAATCAGGGATACCAAAACGAGTGATTATATTCGAATTTAGAAAAACGATAACCTGACTTGTGTTAACAGTTCTTAGCGCGACGACTTTGGACCATCGAGTAAAGCAATCAGTGGTTGTCACAATATACTTGTGTTGTTGTGAGGATGGAGGGTTAATAGGACCTATGATATCAAGGCCCCATTGCTGGAAAGGAGAATCGACTGAAATGGGTTGCAAGGGGAAGGCTAGTTTTTGCAACCGCCCTGATGCTTTCTGACAGATTATACATTTGCGAAACAAAGCATGGGTGTCCCTAAAAAGTGTGGACCAGTAGTAACCGGCTCTTAAAACCTTATGAGCAGTGGTATCGCCACCGAAGTGACCACCAGCTTCTCCTGCATGCAACTCAAGCAAGAATTTTTCTGCTTCATCTTTTTCGAGGCAGCGCATCAGTACGCCGTCAAAATTCTGACGAAACAGTATACCATTAACTAGATGAAAGGAGGAAGACTTTAGTCTCAACGCTCTTCTCTTGGCGGGTTCAAGGTGACGGGGTGCTCATCCATGTTCCAGACAAAATCTAATATCATCGTACCAACGACTTACGAGGTTTTACGTGCAACAAATCAGACTTTGATCGCGTTGTTCTAGGTGTGACGTATCACTATCCTCCTGATGTCTTATTTCTGAATCAACAACCAACTTACACAATCCTTGGCCTCTCACAATTTGTGCTGGGGTAATTTCTAAGTCATACTCCTGTAAGGAGGTGACCCAGTTGGCTCTTTTTTCTCCTAACTCTTTTTGCACTAACAAGTTCCTGACAACAGGGTAGGGGACAATGACTTTCATCCTTGACTTCAAAAGATCGGACCGAAAATGCTTAACTGCTTTGAAAATAGTGTAGGCTTGCCGATCAACCACTGGATAGTTAAGTTCAGCACCTTTGAAAGAAGAGCTCATAAAGGCGATGGGTACTTCTTTGTTCTTGGAATTCTTCTGAGTTAGGACTGCGGCATAGGAACAATCAGAGGCAAAAGTATAGAGTGTAAAGTCTTGAGAGAAATCAGGGCTCATGAGAGACGGAGCGTCTATTATGGCCTTCTTTATGTCATTAAAATATTGGTTTTCTGTGGGTCCCCAGTGATATTGGGTGTCTTTCTTAATCAGGTTCTAGAGAGGCCTGACCATTTCGGAGAAACTGGGGACAAATATTCTCACGAAATTAATCTGGCCTAGGAATGACTGCATGGATTTCTTGGACGTAGGTGGAGGAAGTTTAGCGATGACTTGAGTCCTCTCGGGGTCAATAATCATTCCATTACTAGACACAATGAATCCTAGTAACTTACCCTGTTCTACTGCAAAAATGGAATTCTTGGGGTTCAGGGAGATGCCGTATTTACGACATCGTAGCAGAATGGCTCGTAAGTGAGCTAGATGATCGTCTTTTTTTTTAGAGTAAACAGTCACATCATCTAAGTAAACTACAACTGAGTGATTGATTAAGCCTCGGAAATCAATATCCATTGCTCTCTGAAAGGTACCACCAGCGTTAATCAATCCAAAGGGCATTTTGCAATAAGCATAAGTGCCCCAGGGGGTATGGAAGGTAGTCTTTAGTTGGTCTGGTGAAGACATCAAGACTTGGTTGTATCCAGAGAAACCATCCAATAAAGATAGCCTCTCGGAACCAGATACTTGTTGAAGAATCTGTTCCATGGGAGGGACAGGATAATTGTCTTTGTCAGATGCTTGGTTGAGGTTTCGGAAATCGACACAAAGTCAAATTTCCCCGTTTTTCTTCCGAACTAGGACGAGGTTGGATACCCACTGAGTGTGTCTAACAGGAAAAATTATTTTAGCACTTAGGAGTTTATTCAATTCTTTTTGAACGGTCGGTTCTAATTTAGGATGCATTTTCCTCAATTTCTATTGGAAGGGTAAGGTTTGGGGTTTAGTAGGGATGACATGTTGTATGATATTAGGATCGAACGTTTTAAGATCATCGTAAGTCCATGCAAAGACATCCTTAAATTCTTTAAATAATTTAACAAAAGCAACTTTTTCTTGCTTAGAACATCCCAAGCCTAAATTGATACACTGAGGATTTTCACTAGTCCCTAAATTGAATTTTTCATAAGACAATGAAGAACTATTGGTTTTGCAATTGACCGTCTTTTTAAATTTATCTTCAAAATCATAAAATTTTTCTAGTCTAACAACAGATTTGGGTATGAAATTTACCATGTTCGATAGAGCTTCAGGAGATTTCGGATTAGGTATTACCGTAAAGTCGTGCAAATTGTCGTCGTGCGTTTGTTCATCTATCACTGCGCCTTGAAAGGTTTCTTCCATGTGCAGAAAGTTAATGATCTGATGATCATCATCAAATACTCTCCAGTTTGTGATATTGTCTAGAACAGATGGTCAAAACAATAGCTCCATGTAGAATGCGTTTGGGGATAGGCCTTCTGCAGGAAGAATTTTAGAGGCTACATTAGCTAGTAGATCTGCTTCAGCATTATTTAATCTAGGAATGGAATTTATATTAAAAGCAGAAAATTTGTACATTAAACTCCATACCTCAGACTGGTAACTTTTGAGATGTGGGGAAAGACAGTGTATAGAGTCTCTTACCTGTCTAACCACTATTTCAGAGTCGCCAAATACAACTAGATTTTGAATGTTCATATCCAGAGCTTTTCTGAGACCTTGCAGTAAAGCCTCATATTCTGCAATATTGTTAGTACATTCAAATTCTAGTCTACAAGCCATTAATGTCTTGTTACCTGCCGGATCGATAATGATACAGCCTACACCAGCTCCTTCTTTAGACTTGGAACCGTCAAAATATAAAGACCAAATTTGATTTCCATCAGGTTCATGGGACTGTTGCATAGAAGTTGTTGGTTGCACATATGCTATGATCTCGGACTGCTGTTCTGGATTTTTGATAGGTGAAACTTCAGCCATGAAATTTCCGAAGTAGGTGTCCATCCCTTGGACTTCAGGTGAATCAGCAAGAGGCGTGT
>JASDQU010240825.1:42674-55165 GCA_032191745.1 Picea mariana
CATGAGCCACACTGATCACAGGGTGGCACAGTAGACTTCGACAAAGAAGGAGAGGGTTTAGATATATGACCGGGGTTTTCACATGGCAGCTTAATGCCAGGGTAATTTGGGTCGTTTTTCAAACAAGGTGGCAGGTTGGACACGAAATCGTATGGCGGTTTGTCACACAGACCTTCTGAATAGGGATACTCACTTGCCAAAAAACGTTCGACCTCTGAATCAGAGTCTTCACTAAGCACAATAGGGTCAGGATTGACAGGGGGTTTCAGTTTATTCCTCGCCATTCGAGAGATTAGCCGCGCATTCTTTTTTCCTTTGGCATTTGCATTAGGTTTGGCTTTAGGCTTCTTTCCCACAAGCTTAACAGATTTGTCATTCTTGATCACAGAATGGGGTAGGTCGATAGGTGAGTCGGGTAAGGGTTTAGACAAAAGGATATTGTAGGGTACCGGGGGCACAAACTTGTCCTCGGTCACCATAGGTTTGTCAACCTGTGGTGGATTCGAGTCCACAAAATTATTGCACACAAGAAAATCATCCCAACAGTCTCGGTGTAACTCGAGATGACAAACAACAATTATTTTAACCAGGCCATAGTGAAAGAGGCTGCTATTAGCCTAGTTCCTTTTATATTTCTTAGCCATTTTGAATAGGCTTCTATGCAGATAGTATGGCATATTAAGCTCGAAACCCATAAAAACCATAATTAGACGAAGGTGGTGTAAGAAAACAAAACCATATTGACCCTCGCAAGTGATGAACTGCTTGATAACCATCAACAAGTCATGCCATCGTTGTTTCAACATGGTCATGGGCAAACCCTTGTCACAGGAGCTAACCTTACGCGACCGAAAGAGCAAAGTCCAAGGGACTTCTTCTACCTTACAGTTTTTGGACCATCTCTGCCTAGTAATAGGTAAGCCCGTAGCTAAACTGAGAAATTTCTCATCAATTTTCATTTGAACATCCCCGACCTTGGCCCGACAGCCATCAAAGGTCAATGCGAATTTCCTAGCAACGCCGAGGTTAAAACCATCAAACTTCTGTATGAACGAGAGCCACCCAAATTCCTCAAGGTCATCACGGGCACTGTCGAACATCGACAGAGCCTGGCTACCATTCAGTTCATCCCTCACGACTAGAGCCATGGTGCAGGCGCATGGTAAGGGTTCGGTTGAAAACACCAGCACATAGGAGCAAAGTCGCTTGGGTTAACAGCTATGAACGATGAAAGGGGGAGCACATTAATGTGCGCATGTGAGGGTGGTGGGATTATTCACCACCATGCAAAGTAGTAATGAGAAAGTACAACCTCTGTTCAATCAATCATAACAAAGTTCAAATCATATTATTCAGCCAACCCAATAACTCAAACGATGAATGATAAACCAATGCGCCACTCAAACTATGAATATCCAATGTAAAATTAAACCCATATGTTTAAGCAACGCACCATTGCATACATGTTTGTTCAAAGGTTTTAAAAACATTGTGACAATCGATTTCACATAATCGATAGGGAAAGAGCTATAATAATTTTGACATAAGGATCACATTATATATATGTAAAAACAAAAATAAACCATGACCCCTATGTAACTCAATGACTAGGCAGGTCTAACCCATACATTCACATGCTCAACGCCTGACCAATTAAATAAAAATCAAGTTGCGCAATCGAGGTAAGAATAGGAAAATAGGAACAACTCGAAAATTGCTTAGCCACTTAATGATAATCCAAAGGTAAGTGCCATTCAAAATAACAATGAAAGATCATGACAGTTCGAGTAACGATAGAGGAGTTTTCACGCTTATAGTCGTGAAAACTAAATGGAGACCAATTTGAAAATGTCGCAAAGAAACAAAATATCATTTATTTTCAAAATGCGACGATAATTTGAAGTTCAGAAGACAAAGGTGTAGGCAGATTATGGGGAAATTGAAAAAATTGAATTGGCTGCCAACAATATGCCAGGATCTCTTGTTCTCATTCAACACTTTCTTAATTATATTGATCAGACTCTTGTTCGAAGATTTGGCCAGTCCATTTCCTTGGGGATAATATGTCGTAGAATGGCTGAGTACAATATTGTATTTTTGGCAAAAACTTATCATAGCCATAGATTTAAAAGCCCGAGCATTATCTGTTACTATTTTTCGGGGGCAGCCGAATCTATATAAAATATTTTCTTCTAGGAAATCTATTACCACCAAATTTGTAGCCCTCTTAGTAGTAATAGCCTCTACCCATTTAGTAAAGTAATATGTGGTGGTTAGGATCCATTTGTATTGTGCACTGGAATGGGGGTTAACTTCGCCTATAAAATCCAGTCCCCACTGCAGAAAAGGAGCTTCTGTTTTGACTGGAACTAAAGGTAATGCTGGGAGTTTATGCTTTCCTACGAATAGTTGGCAAGGGTTGCAAGCCCTGACTTTGGCATTTACATCCAAGAAAAGTTTAGGCCAATAATACCCTACCCTCATGATTTTATAAGTTGTCGCTCTCCAAGCGTGATGTCCCCCACACACTCCTTCGTGGAATTCGCTTATGACCTTCTCTGTTTCAGATTCAACCAAACAAACCAACAGGAAGCCAAGTAGGTCCTTCCAAAAAAATTTACCCTCAGATATACAGTATTTGACCGCATGTAGTTTTAGCGTTCTGGATTTGGATGGAGATAAATCACTTGGGCAGTTCAAAGTTAGTAGGTAGGATACTATGTTTTTGTACCAGTCAGAGGATATAAACCTCTCTTCGATCCTAACTTCACTTGTTTTCTCGTAGAGCTCGTTCATATCTTCCTCTTCTCCACATCCCTGTATGTTATTTATGCCGAGGGCTCTGTAATTGGATTCAGCTAAGAGTTTAGCCAAACCTTGACCCTATATCAACTTCATCCGCTTTATTTCCAGATCAAATTCTTGAATTTTTGCGAGCCACCGTCCCCTTCTACCATCACTGTCAGGCTGCACTAAAATGTCTTTTACAGAGCTAGTAGGTACGTACGCGATTATCTTGGAATGCAATACATAAGTCCTAAAAGCCTTTAATGCCTTTACCATAGCATATGATTGTTTTTCCATTATATCATATTTTAGTTCCGAGTCTCTGAGACTTTTGCTGAAAAAGGCTATCGGTTGTTCGAAACCTTCCTCATTTTTCTGGAGGAGCACCATGGAAATAGTGTGCTTGGAGGCGAATGAGAAAATGAGAAAATCCTTTAGATAGTCGGGGCTTGCTAGTATAGGTGACTCGCTTATAACCCTCTTGATACGTGAAAATGATTCTTTGGCCTCAGTTGTCCATTTTACCTCGTTGTTTTTCTTTAACATACCTATGATTAATTTCACAATTTCAGCGAAGTTTGGAATAAACCTTCTCAAAAATTCTATCTTTCCTAAGAATGACTAGATTTCCTTTACATTTCTAGGAATATTTATTGTGTCTATAGCTTGAACCCTGCTGGGATCAATTTTAATTGTCTTGGGACACAATATGACCCAGGAGTTTACCTTCTCGCATGGCGAAGTGAGACTTTTTAGGGTTTAAAGACAAACTGAACCTGCGGCATTTTTTGAAATTTTGTTTGAGATGTATTAAATGATATTCGTCAGACTTAGAAAAAATGGTTAGATCATCAAGGTAGATAACTACAAATTTGTCTCTTTCACCAACGAAAGCGATATCCATGGTACACTGGAAGGTGGCACCTGCATTCATTAGACCAAAAGGCATTTTATCATACATGAATGTACCCCAAGGTGTAGTGAAAGCTGTTTTTTCTTTATCTTGTTCATTTACAGCAATTTGATTGTATCCAGAGAAACCATTGATCATAGACATCCTATTTGCTCTGACTACCTTTTCTAAGACGTGATCCATTTTAGGTAAAGGATAGTTGTCCTTCAGGGAAGATTTATTCAAATTTCTAAAATCAACACACAATCTAATCTCTCCACTCTTTTTTCTGACCGGGACCAGGTTTGCCACCCAATCGGAGTATCTCAGTGGTGCTATTATTTTCGTGTCTAAAATATTCTTGAATTCTCTTTCTACTACGGGTAATAAGATAGGGTTGATTTGTCTAAGCATTTGCCTAAAGGGTTTGATACCAGGCTTTAGAGGTATCTTGTGTTCAATCACGGTAGTGTCGTAAGTCCTAAGCTCTTCGTAAGACCAAGCGAAAACATCTTTATATCAAGCAAGAAAATCTTTATACTTATTTTTCACCTTAGGAGGAATATACTTTGATATTTTCACCATCCTAGGTTCTTCTTTTGTCCCTATATCGCAATCTTCAACCTCTTCTGGTTGGGGTTGAAGGGTGGATTTTAAAGGCATATCATTTTGATCGAAAAGTCTCTCTAGGGGGATTAGTCCCTTTGGAATCTGATTATTTTTTAAAACTAACATACGATGGTTGGCAATTTTTTCTCGGAACTCCTAAGGGTCCTCTCCTTCCTGCATGATCCACATGTGATCATTTTGATTCTCTTGATCGATGTGAGTTTCAGAAAAGTCACCCACTACTTTGAGGAACTTTCTGATCTATTCATCATCCTCGAGAACCTGCCAGTGTTGTATGTTGTTCGGGATGGATGGCTTGTGCCTTACCTCTATATGGTATTTTAATTTAAAAGTTGTGGGGGGAGTGAAATTCGAGGCTGCCTTGGCTAACGAATTGGCCTACAAATTTTTGGTGCATGGGATGAAGTGGATATTTACAGACGAGAAGAAATTTTCCATTAGATCCCAGGCACAATTTCTATACACTCTCAATCTCGAGTGTTTGGCTTGGTATTATCGATTTACCTATATGACTATCAACTTAGCGTCTCCATATACTTCCAGGTTTTTTATGTTTAGCTTCTTGGCAGCTTCCAATCCTAATACTAAGGCTTCATATTCACATACATTGTTAGTGTAATCTATATCCCATTGAAGCCTGTAAGAGAAAGGGATGACAAACTTATTTTTAGGTGCCACAAAAAGTACTCCTGCACCGGCTCCTTCACATGACAGAGCACCATCAAAAAACATTTTCCAGATCCCTGTGCTATGCATATTTTCAGAATCTTTCTCGTCTATGAATTTTTCTTCTGTGCAACTATCTATACCATCATCAAAATACAAAATACAATTTCCTAGATCTTGATCAACAATGTAAACAGGAAAATTGTTAGGATTTTGAGGATCGCTCACGGTATAGGATAACCTCGTTTCCCTGTATAACCTATTAAGTTGCCCACCAAATACAAGAATTGTGGCATAAGTCATGTCCAGTTGGAGGGATCCCCCAAGTTTGGCTCCCCACGACCTTGATAACAGTAATCCATATTTTGGGGGGATATCAGCAATAACTACATCCATCAAAACACTTTTGACTGGGACCTGTGCAAGGGTGACTACTAAATCTTTTATCATACCTAAGCACTTGACTCTTCTTGAATCAAAAGAGTAGAGATCTCCGTAAGTTCGGGTGATCTCGAGGCCTAGTCTATCCATAATAGCTTTGGGCATCACATTATGTGAAGCTCCAGAATCTAGCATGCAGTTATGCAGTAGTCGATCATGCACATTTAGGGTGATATAGAAAGGGGCAACGGTGTCTCTGGCGCCCTCGAAATGTGGACTGAAAGTGATATTTGGCTTGTCATCTTCCAAATTTATTTCATCTGATTGACTTTCTTGATCCGAACAACCTATCACCTTAAAATTTGTTTTTGATATGCAGGGTTTTTTGCTAATTCAACCAGCGGAATCGGTATTTTGATCCTATTTATTTCATTTTCGACACTAAAACCACTACCACCTTTGTCTGTTTCTCTATTTAAAACCTCGAGCTCTTTCTTCTCTAACTTATTTGTCTGAGCTGACTTATTACTCATGATCTTTCTTACCAGTGAGGGTGTCTCAGCTGTCTTGATTTCCCTATTTTAGGTCTCAACTTCCTTCGTTTTGAGGTTCAACGAGTCTGCCTCCTTTGTTTTGTTGTTGGATGTTTCAGTATCTTTCGGGGCAGGCACATATATTTCACCTCTAGGGATAATTTTCTTCGGTTGAGGAATCGACGTAGATTTGTTTTTATCCCTCAAGTCATACCTCGATTGGACCCCAGCCGTCATGGAATCAGACATTTCTTGACATACAGCGAATTCATTGTTGTTTATATCATCTTCTTCATTTGACGGTTGGGGTGTGTTCAAAGACCTCTCATAATCTTCTTTAGTTACATAGGGATGAATGTAGTTGTCGCCCAAATTTG
The DNA here is from genome assembly GCA_032191745.1 of Picea mariana. Classification (NCBI taxonomy): domain Eukaryota; kingdom Viridiplantae; phylum Streptophyta; class Pinopsida; order Pinales; family Pinaceae; genus Picea; species Picea mariana. The sequence continues at coordinate 48,941 of JASDQU010240825.1, forward strand.
TCACGTCTTCTTCAAGTCCCTCAAAATTTTCCAGGTCATTTCCTCCTATAAAATTTTCATTTTTTAAAGGGGTTTGGATTTTCTAATCTTCATTTTTAACCTGCCTTTGTTGATTTTGAGGGTTGGGGTTTCTTTTGAATTATCTTTTAACAAAAGAATCACTCTTGGATTGGTATAGCTCCATTATGGAAATCTTATTCAACAATTCTTTAATTACCCTAGCCATATCATCCATTTTTTCATTTGTAGATCTATTAGATCTTGAGGGTCTCGCGTGTTCCCTAAAATGTCTGGTTTCTCTGTTCCCCATTTCTATCCTATATTTCAACTTACCAGAGGCCATCATGTTAGATTCAATTTCTACAGCATCATCCTGCATTCAGGTTAAGGTAGCCCCTCGCCTTTCTCTTAAGAGAAGAGCGAAGTCGGGTTTGAAAGCTCCTGTGAAGGTTACTTTGGCTGCAGGTTGGGAGGGTTTGACTTCAGCTCAGATATTATTATAGAGTTTATTAAATCTTTGGATAAATTCCATCACTGTTACTGAATTTCTTTTCTTTAATGATCCGAACTCAGTTAGATAATATAAATGGTCTTTTCTCTCACCCCATTGTCTAAGAAAGGCATCTTCTAAGGCATCGTAAGATAGGATAGACCCTGCGGGAAGGCTTCGAAACCAGGTTCGTACTTGTCCTTCAAAATTTTGAACAAATAATCTCGAATAAACGTCTTCGTGTTCCAGACCTAGAATATCAGTGAACTAATCGAAGAAATTTATATGTTCGGTTGCATTTAAGTCCCCCTTCCCTGTAAATTTCGATAAATTTTTTATATAATTTTCAGGAAGGTTATGAAGAGGTGTGGGTAGAACTAAAGGCGCATATCTCGCAGCCACTTTAGTGAAAACTCTAGGGGGCGGGGGAGGTGCTTGACCCCCATCTCCTCCTCCGACGACCGCCATTGGTATTACCTGACGGGCATAGGGTGTGTTATATAGTGGGTTCTGGAAGACTAAGAATGGATTCTTATCTTCTTCGGGAGATGAGAGAAACGAAGACGAGTGAATAGAGACGCGAGGACTTGGCTCTTTGGATTTGCAGGAGACGTAATCAGGGGATCCCACAGGTGTAATATTTGAGTATATAGTATACTCTTTGAGACTTGGTGAGGTCGAGAAGTCTGAAAGGAGAGTCGGCAAGATATCAATTGCTGATAAATTTATTTCTGAGTTTTTACCTTTGTGTCCAACAGAGGTTTTCAGAAGGATTTCATTTTTAACCATAGAGCTGAATAAAAATGAATTTGTGGTTTCGGGAGGTGTACTATGCGAAGTTGAAGGTTCACAAGCACTTTTGGTCTTGGGCTGTGAGTGTTTAAGATGATAAACTGTAGTAGTCAGCTTAAGGGAACCTCTAGCTTTTAGTATTTTTTCGGGATCTGAAACAGGCGTGGTCTGCTTGTTCTCTGGGTTTTGTCTGGTATTCCTTCAACCAAATGCCAACTTACTTATACGTAGAGTCGCCAAGTGAAATATAAGAAAATCCTTTAGAAAGTGCTCACTCTTTGTTCACTCCCAGGTGAAACTTGAAAATATGTCATTCTTCCCAGGGAAAAGGTTTCGTAACTTCGTCCCCGGCAACGACGCCAAAAAGATGTTGTTCCAGAGTCTGTACTTAAGGCTTTAAAAAGCATAGTGTCTAGGAATCTGAAAGTTAGTAAGATGTAAAAAGGAGGAGGGTATACCTTTAGGAAAGGAAGCTAGGGTTGATTTCTAGATTGTCACTGCCTGGCTTCCAACTATTCCGGGATGTTTATATCCCTTTCAATTGCATCCCATGAACGTTCAAGTTCTACCCGGGTGTTAGCCCTTTTAAGTATGGTGTCGAAGAGATTTAAAGCGATATGGGTTTGATCTATCAAACCGGGTTCAATATTGGGTTGTCTTACAACAGGGACAGTCATAGAGGAATAGAAAAAACTTAAAGAAATACGAAAGTTTTTATGCTGTATCAATTTGATTTTATAAAAGAGAACTTTAGAAATCAATATTAAAAGCAAATTGCAAACCAAAGGCCTTTTTCTATAACTGCGTTATATCGAAATAAATGGTGTATGAATTATGGAGAAAAACATTAAGCTATCTATAGAATAAGGCTCCTATCGAGGGAGAATCTCACTCTGTAAGCAGAAGAAGAAAATAAGATAAGAAATGATCCGATGAAGCATAAAATATGACAACCTAAAGATTTACAGGTCTTGTACATGCTAGTAGCCGATACAGAGGAAAAATTGTAAACAATAGATAGCTAAACATTAATCACTGCAGTATAAGTTTTACTAAATTGCAATGCAACATTCATCAGATATATATAAGTGAAATAAGAATGAATATGAAATAACAGAGAGAACAAACTCATAACACAGTAGTGATGGAATTAGGAATCTCTGGATTGCTTTGTATTAAGTTTCGAAAAGAGACAGTCTCTATTAAAATTAATCAAAAAGGTCTAGCCCTTTTTCTTTTTTCAAAATGTATATTTATACAAATTTTTATGCGCTGGAATCTCAATAGTTCCATAGGTTTTCGGTTACAATCAAAGGAGTCAAAACGTTTCGTTTCTTTATCTCTGTTCTCATCTGGTACACACTTCTCCACCAGCTGTGATATCAACTTAGATGGCTCTGCCTGATTATTTTCCCCAAAAATATAGCAGTATTTCATCAATAGCGGCAGCTTTCCTTCCATTTGTTGATCTTTGGCATTGATAGAGCATAAAATTATACTCGATTTAATTATCCATTTGTCTATTTGCACTATGTATATTTGAGTTACTTGTGATATTTCGACTAATTCTCTTTCTCCATTTTCCTTGATATTTAACATATATTTAGTTGTGTTGATCTGGCCCAGTATGTCCATGCCACTTTCACCATTGGAACCCAAACAAATCTCACTTAACAAACTAAAAATTTCTTTGCAAGATTTCCTTAGCTTCATAGCTTGTTGTTTGCCTTTGGATATATTTCGCTCCCATTCTTTCAACAAGATATTACCCCTGGTCTTCTCCACAATGGGAAAACTAGAACTATTGCTTGTTTTCCTTCTCTTTATGGCCATAATAGCCTCCTGGAACGCCACCCGAGCTGCTCCAGCATCCCTTTCTTTAAGAGAGAGTTTTTCCAACACCTGATCAATAAATTGGAAGCCGCTTTGAATTGTTTCTACTTTAACAAGTAGACCCTATTGCGGCACCTATACCCTTTCTCTGATCTCTATTGCCTGTGATTGAAATATCCTGATATCGATTACCTGGCTTTCGACGAATTCTAGTTTGGCCCGAATCTAGTCTATCAATTATCCCTGCTGGCTTATCTGAGTCTCACTCATCTAAACCTTCAACCGTGTCTGTTCAAGATCGACTTTAAGTCACTTGATTTCTTTTTGATATTCTATTCTTGCTTGCTCTAAAGTCGCACTTGCCTGATCTTTAGCAGCAACCTCTGTTGTAGCTAGTTTATCCACTAGTGTCTTGATCAAATGATTTTTTCATTTTAGCTAATCTTTCAGGGTCCCAACTTAATACTGGTTCACCATGGAGAAAGCACCCAATGTTCCTGCTATTTGTGTCACGAATTCTACTTTCTTCATATTTTTCCCATCAGTTAAAATTTTAAATTTCTTAGAGACAGTACTTGCCTCTTGGTAGAGTTCTTGTCTCAAAACCACTTTCCTCTTCTTATCGAAGAAGAATTCATTCAGAGGTAGCTCTTCAACTGATATAGGTGTCAATTTTTCACCCAAAATCCAACCTGCATCCGAAATTTCCTTTGCAGACTGTAGAGGGGTAATGGAGGCGATGGGATTGCCGACCTGTTTAGAAGATTTCCCGGGAATAATGAACGAAGTTAACTCGCTTGGAGGACCGGAAGCCTCATCTTCCTGTTTTGGGCCCCCATCTTTCTCTTCTTTATCCTATTGTCCTTCTTGGTCAGGTGCCGAACCTTTAGAGCCTCTGGCTTCTATTTGTTGCTCCTCTGCTATCGTTGGATCTTCACCCCGTAATACTAGAGGAAGGTAACTTCGCGTATGCTCTTGGAATCTGACAACATCATCCCTCTCTTCGGGTGACAGGGTTTGTATTCAAGCCAAAACTTCATCATAAGATTTCATGCCTCGGAAAATATCATCATGAGGCGAATTCTTGTGCTCAAATATTTTAAGGCCACAGCTGGCTAAATGATTACTCACGACCCTGTGTGGATCGTGTTTCTTGAATTCAATATGAACCAAATTTATATCTTCTAGGGATGCCGCCTCGGCCTTTGCATGCTTGAAGTCTAATAATGAATAGGTTTTTAAATGAACAGGAAAATGTGGCCATACCTTTTTTGAAAACCCTTTCAATTCTTTACTTATACCACCGATTACGGTTTTCCTGGCGATCTCACGACAAGCCAGCCTGTCGGGTATAAGTAAGGGTAAAGCATGCAGAGGGACGGAAGCACTGAAAACCCTTATGTATGAAAATTCTTTCTTCACATACCAATCGGCCACTCTTCTTAGATTTTCCATGTTGTTATCCGATATCTTGGGTGGCGGATTACCGAAGATGGCAACATGCATTGGTACCATTACCCAGTTTTATATTTCGTATATGAAATCCGAAGCCTTTTCCTCCCAAAGTTTAGAATGGTATACATGGAATGGCTCAGCATATGATGGAGCCCAGCTCCAATTCATCAAGGGAAAAGGCATCATGGAACATACTGCATCCATGAGATATGTGAACATAAAAAATGAAGCAGCTTTCCCACTCTCTTTCTGCATCCGATATTCTATAATCCGACTGGTCAGGCTATCTGATAACATTTTGGCCCAGTTGAAAGAAGAGCCTTTTGCTACTGAGTATATCAAGGGCACCCATTGGAGGAAAAAATATGCGGTGTCCTCTCTTCCGTACAATCTACAGGTCATCATCACTACGTATTTGAACTGTGGTTCTAAAGAAGATATGGAATAAATTCCATTGTTGTCTACCCTGAACTTTGATGGGTGTGAGACCCAATCCTTGATCAAATCAGATAAAATTTTCGTGTATTGCTCGCATTCCTTCTATTTAAAACCATCTAGAAACTCTGCATTGTACGTGAAGTCTGACGTGGGTGGTAATTTGTACATCGCTTGTAAGTTTTCTGGTCTAAAGGTCCCAACAATGACCTTCTGCTCATTGATGATGGTTCTAGTAGAGATGTCTACATGATCTCGCGCCCATCGGATCATGTCATAGTAAGGCAGAAGGCGTGGCCTGGCTCCTACTTTGTGCATATCTGCCTAGACAACGATCTTGTATTTGTTAGTCATGTCGTCTTTCTCGTTGTCACTGGAATCATCCGAACAGTTCACCACATCTGATTGCAAAACCTCTGAGACGTATAACTAGGTTTGCATGGAATCAATGCTCCGAGGTGAAGTATATGAAACATTATCAGAACCTTGTCCTGAAACCTCAGCGCTTTCCTTGGATGCTTTTCGCGGGGACATGACAGGGGATTGTAACTTAGCTCTTCTGTAATAAAAATGCGTATACATATAGAAGTTAGCTTACTAAGAAAAACTTCTTTGTGTGGGATAGAAATGAACTTTATGAATAAAATAGGAAGCAAAAGATCTATGTCTTTGAACATTTAACACATCGATGTCCTTACGAACATAATGGTCCAATCATATTTAGATAGAGATTTTGGCAATAAAAACCATATCCTTACTTTGTCATTTCGCCTTATTTCCAATTAATGCCATAAAATTCGATGATTCGTGGGACAAGCTGGCGCAAGGAACATTTGAAATTACCTCGTAAACTGTGCGTTATTATCATTTGCATTAAACATTGATTATGGTTGGCTTGACTTCCTTAATCAGGATTTAAATCAATCATTTCGGTGTTTGTCGTATCGAGACTTTTAACTCTAACCTTTTGACCCTCTAAAACCTGAGACTATGATGATTAGATTTAATTAAGCAAGGATGTAACTAATATTGAGTGTCTTAATTAATTATGCTTTCATTTATATCGCGACTTCGTGGCTCGGGACTTCGAAGGTAAAGTTTCCGGGAGGAAAGTATGTCGAGTCGCGAAGTCCCGAGAAACTTAAATCATGGTTAAAACTAAAAAACCCTGACTCTAATCTGGTTTACTTAGGTAAAAGTTTCATGGCTTCATCTTTCAT
>JASDQU010240825.1:55265-66147 GCA_032191745.1 Picea mariana
GAGTAAGGGATGGTATAAGGAAGTGTAAATATGCCAAGTAAACGTGTGTTGAAGACTCCTTATAATATAGAGGTAGAATATCATTCAGGTATATTTGTATATATAAGGGAAAGAAACAACTTATGGTGGTGATTGATTATGAACAAGGTTTAAGATATTTCAGAGAGGTTATTCCATGAAAAAAAATTTGTTAAGGTGTGAGGGACCATCCACAAAATAATGACAGATCATTGTAATGACGATTAGAAACAGTGCTGGTGAAAATTAATTGATGAAAGCCGCACTTTAGGAGGAATGGCTAGCGTTTGAATGGTAAAGAAGGGAACTGCAATCGCGCAAAAGGGAACAGTAGTTGTTTTGTTCAGAAAAGGAACAGCAGGTGCGCGAAAAGGGAACAATAGTTGTTCTTTTCAAAAAAAAGGAACAGCAGGTGCATGAAAAGGGAACAACAATTGGTCTGTTCAAAAAAAGGAACAACAGTTGCGCGAGAAGGAAGAACAGTTACGCGAGAAGGAATAGTAGGTGTGTGAAAAGGAACAACAGTTGCGTGAGAAGGAACAACAACTATTCCATTCAAAAAAAAGGAACAACAGGTGCGCGAGAAAGGAACAACATCGTCATGAACACATAAAAGACAGAGTCCATATGATAAAACAAAACGGGAGTATGGAACAAAAGAAGGTGTTAATTGTAGTTATATGTCCTTATTCTTGTTTCCTAGATGACTTTTTATAAAACAAAAAAACTAACCACTCAGTTGGAAAACTATGTACAGTATGTACAATATAAACAGAATACATCATTTATGGAGTTGGGGTGGCTAGGTTACCTTCCTAGCCAGCCAAAATCTGCACCGTAGGGTCTTTACTTACTTCTTGATAGAAAGAATATTTTGAAGGTGGCTGGTGGTAAAGTCGTAGCTGGTGTCCATTGACCAGAAAGGGTGATCCAGACCCATCGATGGTGCTCAAAGTAACCATGCCATTATCATGGACTTCATTAATTTCATACAGCCCTAGCCATCGTGTCTGTAATTTCCTAGGAAAGTCCTGAAATCTAGAATCATAGAGGAGCGCCCAGTCGCCTTTCTTGAATGATTTTTTCTTAATATGCTTGTTGTGCCAGGTTGCTCTCTATCGTTGGATAACAGTTGTGCACTCAACAACACACAAGCGTTCTTCATCCAATTTGTTGAGTTACTGAAGGCGTCATTTATGTGCTTCTATAAGATTTAGTCCAATTTCATGGGCTATTCTTAAGGTCTTGATCTCGAATTCTATTGGGAAGATGGGTTCTTTACCATAGAATAGATGGTAAGGAGAGTATCCACTGGTGTTACACCAGGTTGTACGATAAGCCCATAAGGCATTTGGGAGCTCAATAGCCCAATTCTATCGGTTTGTTGAGACAGTCTTTGTCAGAATTGCCTCTAGGACCTTATTGGTGCTTTCTACTTGCCCGTTTGCTTGTGGGTGGTATGGAGAAGTAACTTTGTGCTTGATGTGATAGTTGTCCAGGGTGGAGGTGATTTTATGTCCTGTAAATTGTGACCCTCCATTAGTAATTATTTCTCTAGGTAGTCCATACTGTACAAACAATTTGAAAAGGAATTTGATGACTACTTCTTCTGTTCCATTTGGTAAAGCTTCCGCCTCTACCCATTTGGTCATGTAGTCCGTTGCAATGAGAATATAGGACTTTTGATTTGACTATGGATTAAAGGGGCCGACAAAGTCCAGCGCCCATCTTTCAAATGGTTCTATGACTAGTTGTGTTTTCAAGGGAATTTCATCAGCCTGACCTGGTTTCCCCATCCGCTGACAATTGTCGCATGTCTAGACATATTTCTTGGCATCTATGAATATTGAGGGCCAATAATATCCCATCTGTAATATTTTGTGTCTAGTCCTACGGTCTGCAAAATTCCCCCCACGGGGCTCATCATGTCCTACTTTCAGTATGTCACAGATTTCGTCCTCTCGTATGCATCGTCGGATCTGGAGATCAGCTCCTGTGTGGAAACGATATCCATTGATCTAAGTGAATCGTGCGCTATGCTAGATGATTAGTCATCTTTCCTTTGATGATAAATGTTTTGGTAATCTTCCTGCTGCTAGATAGTTTTCTACATCAGCGTACCAAGGTGGTTTTGTGTTGACAGCAAACAGATGTTCATCCAGGAATTGATCCTCGGTTGTTAATGAGTCGTCTATTTTTGGGAATCAGGACAGGAAGTCTGCGACAAGATTTTTTCTCCCAGGTCGATCTTTGATGGTGATATCAAATTCCTACAATAATAACAACCATCGAGTGACCCGTCCATTAGTAGTTGGTTTATTAGCTAGATATCTAATGGAAGAATGATCAGTATACAGGATAATTGGATAGCCTGTTATATAATAATGAAATTTATTGATGGCATGTATAACAGCCAAGAACTGTTTCTTTGTTACTGTATAATTAAGTTCGGTTAGAGTTAGATTCTTACTAATGAAATAAATGGCGTAGGGTTTCTTTTCTTCTTTCTGTCCCAGAACAGCGCCTATGGCAATGTCTGAGGTGTCGGTGGAAATTTGAAATGGTATTTTCCAATTTGGTCCCCTCAACACTGGTGCTGTTGAGATCAGTTTCTTGAGTCCTGAAAAAACCACATCGTATTTGTCAGACCATTGAAATTCTACATTACCTGTCAAAGCATGTAAAGGCCCAGCGGTTTTTGAAAAATTTGGCATAAATCTGTGATAGTATCCTGAAGCACCAAGGAAACTACGTACCTCAGTTTGTGTGTGTGGAGTAGGTAGATTAAGAATTACCTCAATTTTTGCTGGATCTACTCTAATTCCATATGCAGAAATGTAATTCCCTAATACCACACCTTATGTCATCATCATGTGACATTTTTCGTGGCTTAAACATAACCTGGTAGCGATGCACCATTCCAATACCTTCTCCAGATTATTCAAGTATTGATCGAATTCATCATCGTACTGGGTGAAATAATCCATGTAGACTTCAAGCCCTTCACTAATCAGATCACTGAATATGCTCAGAATGGCCCTTTGGAATGTAGCTGGAGTGTTACAAAGTCCGAAGGGAAATACTTTGTAGGCAAAGGTACCCCAGGGAAATGTGAATGTCATTTTATCCTGATCTTTTGGGGTGATCTGCATTTGATTATAGCTGTTGAAACCATCTAGGAAAGAGAAGAATTTATTCCCTGCCAAGGTATCCAGGACCTGATCGATGAAAGGTAATGGAAAATCATCTTTTTGAGTAGCTTTGTTTAGTTCCCTGTAATCAACGCAGATTCACCACTTCCCATTTTTCTTTGGGATGATGACTAATGTGGAAACCCATCGACTATCTGAGATAGGGTATATAAAATCTACATCCAACAGGTTTTGTGGCTCTTCTTTAACAATATCTCTGAGGTGGGGTTTCAGTCTTCTTTGCAGTTGTCGGATAGGAAGGATGTCTTTCTCAATATAAATGTGGTGTGTATAGAGTTGTGGATCAATACCTTTCATATCAGAGTCCTCCCAGGCAAAATTTTGCTAGTATTTAGAGAGAGTTTGGATTAGCTTTTGTTGTTTTTTCTCTTCTAGGTTGGCATTAATGTTCAGAGACTTCCCTGGTGCGATCTCAATGGATTAGTTGTTGTGAACAATGGTAGTCAGAATTTGTGGTTTCATTAAATCTTTCAGTGGGTCTCCCTGTGCTTCACAGTCTAGAACAGCTTGGAGCATCTGGCATGTTGGGTTACTTACAACGGTTGGTTTGTTAATAAACCCACTAATTACATCATCCTCTAGTTGATTCTTGTGCTTGAGGGATTTTTCCATCATTAGTGGGGCATGCAGATCCTTCTCAGGATATCGTGGTGGTGGCAATTGCGGGTGTACAATCGTTGGACTAGGTTTGGCTAGAGGATATAAGATGAGATTCCTTGTAAACCCTCCTCTAGAAATTGTCATTGTACACGATTGACAGCCTATGTACGCATTAGCTGTCGTGAGCCATGGTTTGCCCAATATCAATGGATGCCCTTCAAGTCCACTTTTTGGGTTGATGATGAGAAAATCTGCAGGATATTCCCAAGAATCAACTGAAATGGCTATATCATGTAATGTGCCGAGTGTTTTGACCACTGATCGATCGGCCAATTGCAACATAATCGGGGTTGGGTCAAAAGAGTGAATACCCAGGGCATTGCAGGTTTCCATAGTTAGAATATTGATGGCCGCCCCCAAATCAACTAGGGTATTTGGAAAGGAAAAAACCTGAATCTGAACTATTACTATGAGGTTCCCTAGATCTGCATATTTAACTGGTGTTTCTCTACCCAAAATTAGATCAGATAAGGCTCCCACTACATGAACTGTTAATGATGATTTTTTTTATTTTTCTGACGGGCTTCCTCCCACATAGCTCCTTGATTATCTTTGTGTAGATTGGTATGTCTTGCAGGGCTTGCAGAAGTGGAATTTTGATGTATAAATTCCTGAATTCCCCTACAATGTGGAAGTCAGGATATACGGTGGGTTTTTCTATCATCAGTCTTTCAGAAAATGAAGGGGAGGGGATTGCATCCTTATCAGAGTCTTTTGATTCAATCGTGTTCCTCCCTTGCCTGATTTCTTCTATTATTACCACAGTCAAGGGTGTTATTGTTGGTTGTTTTTCATTCCCCTGTTCTTGGGGAACATCATTTTGTTCGGGAGAGATGATGCACTCTGATCTTAACAGAAGTTCATTGCACCCTACTAAATTTATTTCCCCTTCTCCACTTTCCATAATCTGGACGAGCTAAGCTGGTTTGTTATTGGGATTCAGGTGGGGTTGGGCAGGTAATTGAGGGCGCAATTGTGATTGGGGCAATGGGAGTGGAGTTTGTAACGGAGTTTGGGTTTGAGAGGTCATCCCCATAGGTTGGTTATTTATCCCCATGGGGCACTGCCAGTTCTAGTTCCAATTTGGGTTTTGGTTAGTCGAGTTAGGCCATTGTGGAGGGTAGGTATTATTTGAATTTTTCCTAGATGAGGCGAGGTATTGTGAATTTGGCCAATTGGAACCTGTAGTTGGTTGATTTTTCCAGTTGGGGTTTGTGGCAAAATAGTTTGGCCAGGTAGGAATTGCAAGTGGGTACTGTTGGGGCTGCCAGTTCTGATTAGTAAATGGCTGACCCTGCCATGAGCTGCCAAAATTCTGTTGTTGATTATACTTTCCAGGATTCTGTTGTTGATTGTACTATCCAAGAAAGAAAGAGGAAGGGTCTTGAAATGTATTTTGAGGTCGGGACTGCCACTAACGGCGCTGAGCCATCATATATAACGCTTTTGTTTCCTCTTCTGCTTCCTTGAATAGAGCTTTCAATCCAGGAAGTGATGGCCATTCCTCTGTTTCATGATCCTTGGCACAAATAGCACAAACCCGAACTATATCCAAGGGGCATTCCCTTGGACCATGTTTCTTTCTACACCTGTGGAAAAATATAGCCAAGGTCTGCTCTGCCTCTACCTTTTTTTGTTTGGCCTGCAATACATCCAATTGTGTAATCAGAGTGCTCAAAATATCTGTTTTAAAGTTTTCTAGGATATTACCGAATTCATCTCGCATAACACCCCCGCTGGAGATATTGTTGTTTCTTGTGAGGGATGTCTGCATTCCTGACATGGTTCGTGTACTTCCTTGTGAGCACCTCATACACAATAGAACAATATCTTCATAAGTTTCCTAATAAATGTCACCTTTCCCCATTAAATTCAATTTTTCTACCCATTTATCTCTCATGCCTTTGATCAGAGTTGCTTTGAGTACTTCACCTGGTAATGTACCATAGGGGGATCTTTGCAAATTATATTGAAATCTTTCGACATATTCTTCTAATGATTCATTTTCTTTCACAATCATTTGAAAGATTTCATATTTTAGGTCTCTGGTTCTGCAATAATCCTAATATTTTAACAACAAGGTTTGTATCATCTCGTCCCATGAATTGATGATTCCACCTCCCAATCCCATGAACCAGCGTAGGGCTGCTCCCTTCAAGGTAGAGGGGAATAGTTTTAATTTTTGGGGTTCAAAGGTGTAGTCATACCCTCTACATAGGACATCAAATTCAAATAGGAATGCATCCGGGTCTTCTGAAATCGGTCCATGGAAGGTTCACAGGTTTTGTAAGGGGATTGCTTTCATGGGGGCATTGTCAATTGGATCAACTATTGGATACTCTAGCGTGGAGGTCTGGGTGTATTGTTGATTTTCTTGTGTCATTTGATCGAAAATGTGCCAAAAACTTTTAGGAGGTTCTTGATCCAGGTATTCTATTTGAAATTGTTGATTATTTCGTCTTCCAAGGAATTTGACTACACTCCCTTTATCTGGGATTTCGGATATGCCTTCTTCTTTCACAAGAGACTCAGGATTAGGTGGTGGTGGTGGTGGGTATGCCTTGGCAACCCTGCTAGTTTCTCCTATTCCCTCCTTCATATTATTAGAGCTTCCCTCCTCTAAGGGGTTGAGCGGTGGGGGATCTGTATTCTGAAAGCTCTGCTCGGTCCCTTCATTTTTTCTATGAATCTCAACGTGGGCCGTAGTTGGTGAAACTACTACCTGAGGGATTCGGGTGGGTCCTTTCCTAGGTCCAATCAAAGCTTGAGATTCACCCTTTTTTATGATTCCGTCTATGAAAGTGCTTCTTCCAGGGATCACTGAACCCTGGGTTTTGGTAATTTTTGGTGGGGGTTTTAGTTTTTCAAGATCCTTTTTTCTAGTCATACACACTTCATGCAACAACAAAAGAAATTTCAAAAAAATAAAGCACCTACGAAGCCTCTTAAGTGTCAACTGGAGGTAAGCATTGGCATAAGCATTTTACTTATTACCTACGTAGGTTCTTGCCTTCCGTCTTCAATACATGGTCCTCCAGAGACACAACCTATGCTACCTTTGACATTCTCCCCAGAAACGGCACCAAAATGTTGGTGTCTAAAGATGTCCTAAAAATAACCTTAGTTTAACATTAATTTATCAACCCGGAGATTCGTCTTTTATCTCAAGAATATTAGCAAAGTCTATGCAGGTAGCCTAAACTCATGTAGCTAAAGAAAATATGAGTTCATCAACAATCAAGTTCCTCAAACGTTCACCAAAGATTCTAAGAACTAAATGGAATTGAAATCTGATTGCTAAGATGCTGTGAAATGGAAAGTAACTAATTAATCTATTGAATTCACTTAACTAGAAAACAGTGATTGAATCTATCTAAGGACTTGCAAAATTAACTATCAATTATGAATTCTGATTACTGGAAAGGAAATGACAAATTAATCTATCTGTGGAAAGAAACATAAATTATAATCTAATCAGAAGGGACAGCTAATGTAACTTTGTCGAAAGGAACAACTATTGTAACTTTAACCGAAAGGAACAGTAATTTTAAATCTAAGGAAAAGGAACAGCGCGGATGAAAATGTGAGGAATTGTCAAGCAATAACTTCAGAAGTGAAAATCATAATGGCAATGATTAATAACTAATGGAAATGTTTGTCTTCTATACACAAACAATCATAAAATCATTAACACACTTATGCATTTATCCTTGGCTATTGTAAAAGAGATCTGAATCACAAAATGGAAATCAAACTTCGAACTAATACAATTACAGAATGAGACAATATCTCCTTCAGACTGGGCCCTCGGTCTTCAGAAGTACTGCTACGAGAAACTCAGAGCACAAAAATGATAAAAACACTCAAAACTTTCATTGTTTCCATGGTTGGTAAAACATTTACAAAAAACTGCTTGCGTAGAACAATTCTGAATCTAATTACTTGAATGCATTTTTTCCTTTGTTTTTCTGGATCTATTACCCTCTTATATATTACAATAGTTTGGGTAAATCAAGCTATCCTGAGGATCAAAATATCCTCATGATTTATTTAGTATTATAAAATTACAATATAGAAAATGCATTATCTTCAAACCGCTTTGCACTTAAAAAGCCTTCGACCTCCAATAGCTTGTGCACAACCAAAATCTCTTTGGTTATCTTTGACAGTTATTTATCCAATTCTGCAACAAAATCAAACCATTCCAATCATAAATTAGAATCTAATTGACAAAACTTTAACAACAACCCTAAGAGACATATTAATCATATTCTTTCCCATCTATCCCTAACTATCTAAAGAATCAATCAAAATTATATCATGAACTGTGGGAAAAAGGAAGATATTTATACCTTTTTCGTAACCCAATAGCAGCGGTGCCAAAATGTTATCGCACAGTGTGTAGCTAGGTCAAAAGGGTAGAAGATAGAGGCCAAACTGGCATAACAGGAACCTACCCCACCCAATGTCACCACAATGGGGATGTTCTTTCTATTTAGGGAGGTTAGGCCTAGGGGAGACGTCCCCGGTAACCTAGGGTTTTAAAGAGGCCAAGGTATAAAGGTCAAAGTAAAAGTCACTCCTCACAGGTTACCACCAAGATCAGATAATCCGGATAAACAACCAATAATGAAGTGTAGCCCCAAAAGAGAACACCTGCCCGGAACAAAGTAACAACAAAACAATACATGCAGGCTATGATTCAATGGGTTAGTACTTCATATAACTATTTGATATCAATATATTGGAAATTATGCAATAGACATTGACGAGATCAATGTTTATCAATAACAACAATGGAACAATATCAATTCATCAATAAATATCAAGATGATGTAGCAAACAATGTATCCAATCAATCCCTTACTCAATAAATGCTTTAAAACACCATTTAATTGCTTATCAATAGAAAATGTTGCGTTGAGATGGAATAACCAAGGATGATGCCAGCCTTATTAGGGTTAGTAGTTAGTTAGGGTTTCAAATTATAAGAGTTTGAAAGTTTGTTTGACCACTATCACTTCAACGTTGGAGGCCTAAGATCAGTGCCTAAGGGTAAATGGAGTCAATTCAAGAGAGGATGCAAGTTTGAAGGGAAAAGGATAAGGACTAGAGGGAAGGGGTCTGAAGTGCTGCAATGGCAAGGCCCCAGAATCAAAACCCTAGGGGAAAGAGGCTCACTTCGGTGTTGCTTAAGAAAGGCCTCATGCTCTTTCCTCCTTCCTTAGGTTTATCTTGGCAAAATAGCTAGCATCAAGACATGAGAGTGAGGTGAGGGAGAGTGTTGCAAAGGCAAGGCCCTATCACCAAACCCTAGAATCAGGATGACCCTAGGTGTAGAAAACCTAGTCCTGGGACGTCTCCTCCTTCTTCACCTTTAAAAGGTGCCGCTAGCACAGAGTAAGAAGTAACAAGAGTGTAGCAATGGCTAGGCTCTTCCTTCCTTCTTCAATGGCTGAGAATTTCTCTTTTAGGGGACATGAGACAACGACCTACTTGTTTGTTTGTCCCCTAGGGTTTTAAAATCAACAAAATTTATAATAAATGCAAGAATATAAGACTACAACCATTCAATTAAGAAGTTTTGCAGAAAAAAAAACTTACATATCATGAAGAAATAGCATTGCAAACCCTAGTTCTAAACCTTCCTTAAAGAGAAATGCCAAGAAAAGCCTTCCTTCAACAAGTGTGCCTCAATCAAAGGATGAAATACCCAATAAGGGTGCAAAAATCAGATCTCACTAGGAGAGTGAATTCTGTGTTTTCTCAAAATGAGGATAAAACTCCTCAATATATACTATATCATGACCTTAATTAAATTTAGGTCATAAAAATTAGCCGACAAGGCTATAAACCAAAATCATATTGTTTTTACATTAAAATGTCAAATTAAAACCCTAATTGAGCTGTAATAAAGGTAAAATCCCCTTCAAGGGAGGCGCTAGCCCCTTTTTAGGGAAAATGAGGCATCCAGGAGCAAAACATTGACCCTCCAGGGGCCTCTCCAACATGCCACACAAGCCACTGCTGCCCAATCTACCTCAAAGAATGACCATGACATCATGGCAAGAATGGGGCACTCTGAGCCTTCCAAGGCCAACGTTCCACTGAAAAGGGGTCATTCCCCCTAGGTCGGGTTCTGCCAAAGTGCCTCTGGTGAAATGTCCTTCTTCTCAGGTGCAAAAGCTCAATCAAGCACTGTCCTGTCTCTACCCTTATGACGGGTCTCAGTAACCATCTGATGGGCTCTTCAGCCCCATGGAGGTCCGAGCTAATCATCTCCCCATGTGTACCAGTCCAAATGGTACCTTTTCGTCAGGCATGGTCCTGCACATCAAAAACTTCGCCCTCCATGGGCTCATTAGTCACAGGGATCATAGCAATGTTAATCATGTTTCATCATTAATATTATCAAAAATATGCATAAAAACCCTAATAATTCATCCAATAGTTCAAAGACTTTAAAAAAACCTACAATACAAGGTCGAGAAATAGGACAAGATACCCTATTGGTCTAGTATCCATAAGGAAAGGAAAGTTTCCAAGGGGTTTCATCCAAGCCATGTAAACGAGGTGAAGTGGTTTAAGGGATGTCCAGACATACGGGTAGAGTGAGAGACAAGGATGCATGATATTACCTGTGGGTGCCTTTGTAGAAGGCGAGCTATACCTGTCATGGATGCAATTTTTTCCAATCCCTTTCTTGCCTTTATTCTTTTCTTTTCTTTATTTTTTTTTCTTTTTTTGATTTCAAGGGCTCACTAGAGGACACTTCCTTGGCGTCGTAACCAGAGCTGACAATGTTACCCACAAGCACTTTCATAGTGATGATAAGGTTGGCTTGTGATGAGACCCCGTTTCCCTTGGCCATGCAACCAAAGTTCACTGCCCTAGCGTGGTAACCAGATGGTGGAAATGTCATGCTGTTACGTACCCATGAACATAATAGGCTGGCTCGTGATGAGACCCACTATCCTCTTAATTAGGTCTTG
>JASDQU010240825.1:68967-83244 GCA_032191745.1 Picea mariana
TCTTTGGCGGATTTACAATGTGCAACTTTGGTGAATATTGTTTCACTGAGACCATTCAAAATTTCATTTGTATCTTTGGAATTATTCTGACCAAGTCTCAATTCTTTGTCATTTGTTGGTGGAATTGTTGGCATTGTGTATCCATCTACAATTGATTGCCAAATTTCAAACCCCTGTTCTTGTATATATGTCTTCATCCTTATGCTCCAAAAAACATACTTTTGTCCATTAAAGTGCGGTATCCATTTTTATATGAGTTGGTACTCTCCATGATCTACCTTTCAATGGTTAAACTAATTTCTGAAGGAACCTTCTCTGAAACCAATTGTTGGATTACTAAGAGGGAGGGTGAATCAGTAATAGCGTAATTATAATCCTTTTTCTCCAAATTATCCAAGTGTTATATCAATGTAGAANTGGAAGGAGGCTCCAACCCCCTAGTTTCTCAGGCTACAACCTGAGGGAAGCTCCAACTCTCCAATTCTCTGGCTACAACCAGAAGGAGGATACAACCCTCTATGTTCTTCGGATACAACCGGAAGGTGGCTAAAACCACCTGTCCTTTCCCCGTCCAACCGCCTTGAAGTAGAAGTAGAATGATGGAACCACTGTCACACTATCACTGTGACATATACCGCTGTAAACATGTACCAATAAACCTGAACCATGCATCAACCTGTACCTCAACCTGTAATCAACCTGTACTATAAACAAGTGCATCAACCATGCACCAACCTATACCAAACAATCTATAATCAACCGGTACCATAAACAAGTTCAACCAACCATGTACCAAGTATGTACCAATCATGTGTCAAGTACTCATCAACTATGTCTCATCAATATGTACCAACATCATCAACTATAAACCTCATGTATGTGCCAACTCATCAACTACTTATCTCAACCATGTACCCAAATTGTACCTAAACCAAAAGCCCTCATCAATTTCATCATCCAAATATGATCACATACCTACAAACCTTCCTTAACTTTAACAACAAGAGACTATAATTTTTATCAAATGTTTCTTTAGTCTCACAAGGCTAGTTTTGGATTAGTCAACAAGCCTAACTTGAAATAATCATAACTTTGTACCTGTAATGAATAAATATCTGAAACTAATACAAAATGTTCTTCAATGTGTTTTATGCAATTCCTCCATGTGTCACTACTTGGAACCTCTCAGAAAATGAGTTATGGAAAAAATGGCACACTTTTCTGAATTCTGGCTTATTCTAAAGAGAAACCTTGTATAGCATTCCACGCATGGAATGTTTGTTGAATTGATATGAAACTATTACACAACATACTAAATAATTTAATTTAACCAACACATTTTGTCTTACTGAATTTGGATCTGTTATGAAGAAGTTATGACGTTTTTACCTGAAACACTTGTTTTTGACTAGTTTTGGGACTAGCCACAAACCCTATATTCCACGGAGTGTAACTCAAAAAATACAAAGACCCACAAGCTGAATTTTTTACCACAGATAATTGGATATGTTTCATCAATGTCATAAAAATTTCACGGTCTGAATCATTCTATAAAAACATTTATTGAGAAAATGGTGAGATGACCTGAGAAAAAACATACCTTAGAAAGCATCATCAAAAGAATTTATTCTTCGTTGAATTCCGTCCTTATTTTCTTCACTTTCCTCAGAAATTCAGCTTAGATATCCTTTGGTTACCTCATACACTTATAGGTATTCAATATTCTCAAGTTTTTCTAAAATGAGAGAGCCTTGCCTCTTATTTATACTCTCCAAGTAGCTTCCTTAAAAACATCTTATAGGTCACTTTGCCCACTTTCCTTATTTTAGGGTTAACCCACTTCTAACTTATCCATTAAATTTATTATTTAAATAACTTATTTTGTATTCACTTTGAATTATAGTAAACTCATCACTTCTCTTTATTATTTACCTTCTAAAATCTCTTAAACCACTTTGACTACTTTGACCTTTTGGGGCTTCTAGATGACACAAGAGGGTCCTCCAACTTCGTAAGGCCATAACTCTCAAACTGTGAAGAGTTATGTGACATTCCACATACCAACAGAAATGGAATGACAAGCACTATCCATCTAGGATAGTTTCTCTGACAAATTCATTGTCCTTCATTTCCTTATTCCATAATTAATCATGGGTTCTCTTACTCCACAAAGCGTCTTCCTGTGAGGGCTTTCACCACAAGGGGACCACTTTGGAGTTCATCCATATTTACTTCTTATCAACCAAGACAAGACAATAATGAGTCATATTTACATCAAACAATATTGGGTCCATTACCCAAACCTTTGTGCTGTGGGGCTTACTTCAAGGGTTGACATCAATGACAACCAACCTTAATCAACAACCATTACTCCCATTCACCTCCAAAATTTCCACCATATACATATATAAAATGCAATTTAACATTTTTTTTTATTGCCATTTCCTTGCTATCAATAATCAACAACACTTTATGCATGTAGTATTGCAGATCTAGGTCTCTTTTTGCATGTGTTATAGTATTTTGTTTTTCCTCAAAACTTCCTTAATGCAATTTTCACTAACATATGTGTTATGCAGGTACAATAAGAATAGGAAGAAATCACATTAATGAAAGCATAGGTTGTAGTAACGTAAGAAACCAACCTTTCATAAGCTCATTTTATAACCAATAACACAAGATCTTCATCAATCATGTCTCGCACATTGTCTCAACATAAAAAATGCACTGCTCTGCTCTCCAATATTTCAAGGGGGTCCCACCTACTAGTATTATTTCATTTTTAGTATAATAGGCTTTAGAAACACTTTGTAGGCGAAACTTCATTGACGTTTTTCAATCGTCAATAAACCGGTGACTCCACAGGGAAATTTGTTTTTAACAGGTTAGAACTCAGAACTCGTTGTTTCACAAACCACGAATGGTTATCTGAAGAAGACGTAACTCAGATGATCATGCAATAGGGGGAAGTGAGCGGATTTAATGGAAAGATGATCGGGAACTCAGGAATAACTTATGGAAAGTGTTAAGTATGAGGGGTTTCTACCACTGTATGCATAATCCATCGACCAAAATCTGTTCTTTAACCTTTAAGGAGGAGAATTTCAAGATTTTCTCTTAAACTCTCAATGGATGAAGAAATGGTGAGAAGAAATGGGATATAACCAACTCTTTATAAGAAAACAGTGGAAATGTATAGCAATTTCAAGGTTCCTTTAGAGATGACATCATAAAAATTGTGAAAGCTTGATTTTTAATGACTAACAATTCTTGCAGGAGAGTCACTGTGGCAAATATGATCCAACATCTTATAGTCTACTAAAAATAAAAGATGACCCAAACAAAGCTCAAAAGAAAAAAAAATGCAAAATATTAAAATGGCATAAATAAAGTAACAAAAAAGTAAAGGCAGTAGGAAAATATTGAAAACAGAAAACAACTACTGTAAGCGGAATAGAAAAAAAAATGAAACCTAAAAACAAAGCTAGACTACTAAAATATAGGACAACCAAGTAGCATAAATATTTTTAGGTTGGTTCCACGTAATGCTTCAAGTGAGAACCGTTAGTGTTGTAGGAAAACAATCGCTCTTGCAAATCTTTTAGAATGTAAGAATTTGTACCTAAGACAAAAGCAATCTTGAAAGGACCCAACCATAATTTCTGAAATTTTGAATGTCTTCCCTTATCAGCGTGAGCCAAATCCCATAGAAAAACATTTTCATTGACCTTAAACTTGACAATTTTGACACTCTTGTTGAAATATTTCTTAACGGTTTGTTGTCTCCTTTTAATATTATCCAGAGAAAACATCATTTGTTCTTCCAAAGCTAGTAATGCATTTACTCTTTGTGAAACATCTGAAGAATTTAATTATTCGGTCTGTAGCATCAAACTTAAGGAAGAAAGTTCCAACTTGGTTGGAAGGAGGGATTCTTGACCATAAACTAGCTGAAAAGGGGTACAACCAGTACTTACTTCGGCAGTAGTTCGATCTGCCCAGAGGGCATAAGTGAGGAGAGTGTGCCACTAGTTATTGGTAGACTCAGCTTGCCCATTTCCTTGGGGATAATAAGTTGATGGTGTGAAATGCTCAACCCCCAACTTGGTTAGAAGTTGAGTCATCTTAGCTGAAATGAAAGCTGGGTCGTTATCTGTAATAATTTCCAATGGAAGACCAAATCTGGAAAAGATATTATTTTCAAGGAAAGAAATTACCTGATTGTCTATGGAATGTTTAAGTGGGACCGCTTCAACCCACTTCGTAAAATATTTTGTGGTTGTCAAGATAAAAACTTTCCCAACTGAAGAAGGAGGGTTAATAGGACCAATAAAATCCAATCCCCACTTAGAAAAGGGAAAATCTGGTAGGACTGGTTGTAAGGGCATGGTTGAAAGGCATTCTCTCCCAGCAAATTTTTGGCATTTGTCACAATACCTCAAAAAAACATAAGAGACACGAAATATCGAAGGCCAATAATATCCCTTCCTAATAATCTTGAAGGAAGTGGTCTTTGTAGAAAAATGACCTCCTACATGAATGATAGAGCTTGAAGAGTCATGGGCTTCCTGCAACAATTATGTGTGTCTTCATTGTTTACACAGCAAAGTAGCACACCATCAGCATATCTTTGAAATAACAGGTCTCCTATAATGACATATCTTGCAGATTCAAGATGAAGTCTTCTCTTTTGAAGAGTGCCTAAGTTGTCTGTACATATTTGGTTATGCAAATAATAAACCAAATTTTTGTACCAAGGATGTTCAGACACAGGGAGGGTTTGATCGTCAATGTAAAAGAGAGTTGAAAGGGAACCATCTTCTTCATCAAGTTATTTACCATTTTCGGCATGTGGATCCAAGTGAAGGGCTAGGTCACGTCCCTTGATAGTGGTAGAAGTCACGATATTCAAATCATGATCTTGGATCTTGGCAAGCCAATGTGAAAGTTTTCCTGAAAGATAACTTTGTGAGAGAAAAAACTTAACAGCAAGTAAAGGGACTTTTACCAACGTATGCTTACCTAAGATGTAGTGGCGAAACTTTTCAATGGCATTAACAAGAGAAAAAGTGTGATTCTCAATAAAAGAGTATTTAAACTCATCATCAGACAAACTTTGACTCATGTAAGCCATAGGTTTTTCATTTCCTTGACCATCATCTTGCATAAGGACAACAAAAACTGCATCCTCAGTGGCATTAGTATAAATCGTGAATTCCTTATCAAAATTTGGCTTTGAAAAGTGGTGTGGAGCTAATTTCTTTCTTAATCCCTTCAAAATAATTTCCAACCTCATGAGTCTAGGAAAGAGAATGGTCCTGCTTAAGCATATTATGGATTGGCTTGACCATCACTACAAAATATGGAAAAAACCTACCGACGAAGTTAATATCTCCCATAAAGGCTTGAACCTCTTTCTTGGAGGTAGGAGCGGGAAGGTTAAGGATAGCAAAGATTATTTCAGGATCGATACTTATTCCTGAATCAAAGACAATGTGTCCAAGGAGCTTTCCCTCGGTAACACCAAAAAATGACTTGGAATGGTTTAGGGAAATTCCAAATTTCCTACACCGCATGAGAACTTTTCTCAAATGGCCAACATGATCTGATCGGATTTTAGAGTAAATTTTTAAGTTATCAAGGTAGATCTGAATGATCTTACCAATCAAATCGTCAAAATCTAATTGCATATCTCTTTGAAAAGTGGCACCTGCATTAGATAAACCAAATGACATACGTTCATAAGAAAAGGTACCCCAATGAGTAATAAAGGTGGTTTTATATTTATCTTCCCTCTTTACCTTGATTTGATTGTAACCGAAAAACCCGTCAAGTGAGGACATCATTTGTGACCCTGCGACTTGCTACAAAATAATTTCCATGTTGGGAAGAGGGAAGTGGTCCTTTATACTATCTCAATTTAATGTGTGAAAATCAATGCATAATCTAATCTGACTAGTTGTTTTCCGAACAGGGATTAGATTTGAAACCCATTCAAAATACTTGACTGGAAAGATAATTCCATCCTTCAATTGTTTTTCCAACTCCTTTAGAATGGTTGCTTCTAGCACAGGGTTGATAGGTCTTTGCTTTTGCCTAACTGGTTTTACGCCTTCCTAAATGGGGATGGCATGTTGTATAATGCCATGATAAAAAACCACTAAGATCCTCATAAGACCAAGAAAAAACGTCTTAA
Source organism: Picea mariana (assembly GCA_032191745.1). Taxonomy (NCBI): domain Eukaryota; kingdom Viridiplantae; phylum Streptophyta; class Pinopsida; order Pinales; family Pinaceae; genus Picea; species Picea mariana. The sequence goes on from JASDQU010240825.1 coordinate 75,164, forward strand.
AATTCACCAAGAAACTTGGAAAACTTCTCCTTCTCTTCATCTGAACATTTGGCACCTATTTTCATGTTCTTTGGAGTCTCGGGTGTCCCAATGTTCAAGGAGATGGTCTTACCCACCTTCCTTTTCAAATCTTCTTCTTTTTTTTTTCCTTTTTTCCTACATCACTCGAAGAAAATGAACTCTCTATAGGGTTCAAGCCTTTAGGAATCTTGTTATCTTCCATGGATATAATTTCCTTAGGCTTAAAAGGTTCAATTTTGATAAAAGTACAAATTCTCTCGTCATTGGGGAAGACCTTACAAGATCCTACATTATCGGGAATATGTGGATGATATAGGGATTGAAAGGTACAATCAGATCTGTGAGGCAAAATTTGCCAAGTAGGAGAAGCTGCAAAAACAGCTAACCGATCAGCCATTGAGCTTAGTTCCTTCTTTACGTGAGTGATATTGAAAGATAATAGGTTTGATATAAGATTCCAAACAATTTGGGTGTATCGTTTCATGAACTTGTTGCTAGGGGAATAAAGTTTATGTACGAGGTTAACAACAAGCTCGAAATCCCCAAAAACTGATCGGTGACCGCGACCAAGATTATATGCGTTTTCAATGCCTCATAATAGAGCTTAAAATTCAGTGATTTTTTTTGTGCAAGAAAACTCCAACCTATAAGAAACATTATGGATCTTCCCTACATGCAAAATTAAGACAACACCAGGTCCATTTCCCTCATTAGAGAACGAACCATCAAAGTGCATGTGCCACATACCATCATCTAAATTGATTTGTTCCAAAGGAATATTATCCTCCTCAGTAAATATAGAGTATACTCCTAGATATTCTTTGAGATAGTTTACNCACATGTTAAATATTGCTAATATCTTCCCAAAATAACTGAGTAATTTCTTACAGGCATATCAATTACATGAATGTTGAGGGTCGTCCTTATTTCGGGGTGAGCGCACAAAACTAAGGTCACATCCTTAATATCACATGTGGTCTTTTGTTGTAGATTATTATAGGAGAGCATGCTTCTGGCATTTTCATCTGTACAAGACAAGCCTAGATATTCCATAATAATCTTCAACATCACACTTCGGCTCAAACCACCATCAATGAGGCAACAATGGGCAATTTTATCCATGATTTTTACAGAAATATAAAAAGGGGGGTTTTTTACAGGGTATCTAAAGTTATGTACACCTATTTTATCTATAGAAGGATCCTCTTCAGTTACCTTCCTGGAAATATTCGCTAGAGCAGAAGATTTTCCTTCCATGAATCGTTTCAGATGCATCTGTTGTTCAGGGACGACAACCATGTCTAGGAGGGTTGCATCTACCTTAATGTTGGCCAATTGATTCAAGATATTTTATTTGGAAGATGGGGGGAGGAAGAGTGATTCCTTGAATCTCAGTACTTTTGGGAACCTAGGACATAGAAACAGTTGAGGATGAACTTGGGTTAGAAGAGCTGGGAGGAGGGTCAAATTTCCCTTTTAGGGAATAGGTTTTATTCCTAGTGTTGATGACCATGACATGTTCTGGCTCAAAAAAATCTAGGACAACGATAGTAGCTTCTGGTCTTTTACCAAAGATTTTGTCTCTAGAACTCTTCCTTACCTCACATGTGGTTTCTTCATGGTTTTCCTCACAAAAGTTACACCAACTCCGAGGTAGGATAGCCTTGGGATGAAAATTGTTCTCAACCGGATTTCTAAAATGTGTTGCAGAAGAGGATGAAGATCAAGGGTTGAGAGAGGAGAAAATACCCTTCCTCTCAAAAGCTATCATATGGTTGCTCATATCTTGTACCATCTGTAAGAGAGAAGACATATACATTCGTCTAACTGATTCTCCCTGGGGTAGACCAGTTCATTCAAGTTGTTCCTCATATTCTGAGAAAGTGTGTAGGGTGGAACTAAGATTATCAATGGCATTTTCCTCAAGCCTATGACAATAGGGAGAAGGCAATGCATTGTAGTAATGCATGAAAGAAGCTTGGTTCTGAGGCTAGATAAGTTCAGGGATTTGATTATACAACTTGGTGAAATGCAAGTTGAAGGACCTGATGGTTTCACCATCTTTGTAAGTGACATTATCGCATTACCTTAACTTTTAGGCAGGGCTTTTGGATTGCCCATAAGTGGATCAAACCAATAAATAAACTCCTCCAAAGTAGACAGGATCTTAGGAGGAAGGTTAAAAAATTTGGTCGTGGCCTTTCCTTCCAAGGAATTGACGAACAAGCGCATGTAGGTGTCAATGTCGTTAGCCCCTATGTTATGAAAAGCATTATAAAATGCCACTAGGTGTTCATTGGTAGTGAAAGTGTTATTTCTTGAAAACTTAGGCAGATTCTCTTTAAACTTTGGAAGTGGGTGAGTAGCAGGTGCTAGGTTAAGAGGGGAGGACACATGCCATGGTGTGGTTGTGGCATCTTCTTCGAACTGAAAAAGTCCATACTTTTTAATGACTTTGGTGGAGTTTGTAGTATATTGGACGGGGATATGGTGGTTGTACAAGCTACCAATCACCGATGACGATGAAGATTGGGAAGATGGAGCACTTCCAATGCCACCAGAGCCACTGCTAGATGCCATCTTATTGATGATAGATGAGGGTAAGAAAGATGAGCTAGATGAATTAGATAAATTTATCCTTAGATCACTTTGTTGGGCAGACAACACAATGTTTCTTCTTCTTATTTCAGCAATAGGATTAATTTCAGGTGACAAGCCTCTTCTTCTTCTAGAAGCACGAGAATCTAAGGACATGAAAGAAAGGCCAAAACTGAAGAAAAAAAAAGGTTACTGCTGATTTCTAGGCTGCCTATGTCTAGCTCCCAATTGTTCTTGAACACTAATATCTCTTTCAATTGCTGCCCAAAAATGGTTAAGCTCGACACAGGTCCTAGAAATGTCTAAATAGTATGAAACAGGTTCAAAGCAATGTTGGTCTGGTCTTGGAGACCAGGTTCAAGATTGGGTTGTCTTGCAACAGGAATAGTCATGAATAGAAAAATAGTCAAAGAATCAAAACAGAAAAATAAAGATGTATCGATGAAAATCAAGTATAAAATTTAACCAGAGAGATATCGAAGATCTCCCCAATATGGTCACCAAATAAATGTTGAGGAAAAGATATGAATTGATCTTAATCAATCATTTTCATACTTTACTTGGCTAAATAAAAGTAGACGGGAATATCACCCAATGTTTATATCCAGCAAAATAACATCCTAACATCACAAGTATTAATTACGAGTGCTTAGGCTAGTCTTTTATCAACAAAAAGCTTGCTAGAAATTCAATTTTTATGTAATTTTCAAAATATATCAGTCACTCAAATAAATGTAAGAAAATAAGTAAAGACACCAAGATGATAATCAAGATATATGAGATATAAAGCAATCCATTATTTCATTCCAATTCGCCAGAGTCATTGTCTTTACAAAACTTCACACAAAAATATTGGACCAAAGTCAAACTTAGAAATCCCCGATGGAACATACAAAAGGACCTCTGACAGAAAACCAAAATTGAACTCTAAAAGACAGATCATCTTGCCACAAATTGTTGCCCACTCAACTCTGCACAATAGCCTTTTTCAGTCATGAAAATTAATTCACAAGCAGACAAGTCTACACATAATATCAAATATAGATCAACACCTATGAAGAACAAGTGTCTAAATGATTTGATTCAGCCCTGAATATTGTTGTCTACAATAAGACCTTGCTATCACAAAAGAGAATTAGGCTATGATGAATATATGAATGAATGAAAATTGAACTATCTCAACATAAACTCAAAGATAAAACCTTAGCATGTTTTGTGCTTCTATCCCCCTTTCGTTCCTCCCCTTACTTATGCTTTTAACAAATTAGAATTGATTGAAGTAGTTGAACCAACTTATTAGTTAAGCTAACACAAGATTCAACTAACTTTAGTTAAGGGGGAGGGAAAGGTAATAATCATAATAGGGTCATAAATAAATAATAACTAGTAAGTGGGACCCCTTGTGACTCCCTTAGTTCATAACAATCATAACATAATCCATTAGTTAAGAAAACGCACCCCTTGTGCCTCCCCTAAAACACATTTACTTTTGGCAATTTTAGCTCATAAAATTTGAAAATACTTCAAAATAATACTCATATATCCAAAATAAAACATGTTGTCCAAAATCCATGAAGTCAATCTGTCATTGTGGGGCTTGGAAAGGAGGCCTTTTAGGCCTAGGTCGGACTATTTCCTCCCCAATCCAATCAAAGAACTCTGCATGAAACATCTGGCCAAGCTCTTCTGAAGAATCATTAAAATGTATAGAGAACCTAGGCCTTCTTGGGCCTCGATTCCAGTTAACTCTACCTCTGTTTCCTTGACCATGGCTTTCTCGACTGAAAAAAGTCATCCTGCATATGTTAACAATTAGCAAATAGTCTTTTAAATAACCATGCATGAAAACTCCTTAAAAATATGAAATAGATTTGGATCATAATGTATCAGGCTCATGCAATCGAATCCATACAAATTGTTCTAACGTTAATCAGCGAGCAAGGGGGGTGAAAATAGTGTTATGGGATACGTGAGGGGTTTGTATTGAGAAAAAATACGATATAATGAAAGGGGAGAAGAAATGGTCACTTATCAATGACAATAACAATCAACTATAAATCAACCCCAAAAAGACCTTACTGCAATCCACTCAAGACACTTCCACTTCATCCAAAGAAATTCTTAGTTGTAATCAATATCAGAACAGGGAGTGAACAAAATGAATCTAGAATATGTGAGGGGGTTGTAATTAGCGGAAAATGAGATAATGAGGGGGAAAACAAAATGTTTATTGTTCATGAGATTAATCAAGCAATCCATAACATCTCTTGCGGTAAGAAAAATATGCATCAACCAACAAGTAGATGACTGAGTAATAATTCCTATGTATTTTCTTAATTTCACCGTCCATTAATATCCAACACAGTGCCATTTCAAAACAGAAGTATTTCACACAATTTGTAAGAGGTTATGTTCCATTTATTCGCACATTCTGCATTTAATAACAGTTAACATAGTACTCAATATGTAGTCATTAACATCCACCATTGCCATACATTTCCCCAATCCATGTCTATTATTTGAAAGTAGTGTTTCCCAAAAATAAAAATGAAGTCACTACTTCTGTAATAAATCCAATCAAGATCTGTAATGATATTCATTCACATATATATAGGCAATAGAAAAAACAAAATAATCAAAACCTCACATGCCATGCCTGAAAAGGCAATTGACTATACAACCAATAGTCATCGTTTAGACACAGGCTATGCAGAAGTTAATTCTTGAAACCATGTAACCATGCCACTGTAGAACATATCAATGCGACTTAAAAGACGAGCCAAATATCCAACATGACTGTCATCAACATTGATCAATTACAATAAATAACACACTTAAAACTCAGTGGGTATCAGAGAGCATAAAGCAAGTCATCCATACTACACACGGTGCACAACTGAGAGAATCCCATAGTTTAATATTTCTAGTAATCACTCAGCAACATATGACCACAACATAACTCAAAACATCATTCTGGACTATTTATTAAGTTGTTTGTGAGTGACCAGGCCGAGCATACCCAAGCTTATTTTACCAACAACAAAAAAATGCAGTTGATATATCCAGTCCAATAATCTACTTTGCAAAACATCATCTATAGGACGCGACATGTGTGAACAACAACAAATCATTGTAAACAATGTCATCCATCAACCAAATCACCATAAGGGAAAAACTAGTGACTATACATTAACCAACAATTTGCCACTGTGGTAAGGAAAAAAAAAAAAAAAATCAACCAGACAAGCCGTGGTAACTATGTATACCGAAGCACCCAATCAAAATGGGCAAAGGCCCTTCCATTAAAAAAAACTGATTTCTTTGACATCAGGTTGGTGACTGTGACTTTTTAGAAGTGCAAATTGGCAATGCAAGGCTCATGCTATTATCATAGAGGCAGTGATGAAAATTCGTACCAACCTGACCGCTATACAACTAACAGGTGAGACCGCAATTGAAGTAATAAACCACAATAATCGGGAACAACTTAACGAGATCGACAAACTCCCTATGCGGCTCTAGTCTGGAGGATTAAGGGTTTTCACAGTAGCCATCTCAGGAGGAAGTCACCAACCATAGTGAAAATTCTAGGCTAAAGGCGTACGCACAAGGAGGACTATGACGTTTGTGAACAGGAGGCATCTCCTTGGTAGTGCCTACCATGAAAACAGGGCTCTAGTTAAACCCAAGAATCTTGAAGACAACCATCCAACCATGATTTAAAAACCCTTTAACAAAATGTAGTGGTAACAAAGAGCTATCACCTAGGAAGACCACCAACTCCGCTGACCCCCAAAACAATTATAAGCAGAACCATCCATTTTCCATTCAAAAACAAAATTCCACACAATTGCAGCACTCGGGACAAACATCAACTCATACAACTGAGCCAAAAACATTCCATAACCAGAGTGAAGTCAAGAATGGCCAAAAGAGACCTCGAATGGGGTGCCACATTGTGCAGCAAGGCCACATGGTATGGATCCAGGTTGGGCCATAAATATGGGTCCTCAACTCCCATCCCCTCACCATTAAGGATGGGAGAAAGCCCACACAGCCATCCCCACGATATGAGTCCTCCCATGTGCATGAGGAGGCCGGATACACAGAGAATTAAGGAGGGGGCCTTAATGGAGGAGCCCGTCACATCCATCCTCCCAGATATCACCAAATTTGTCCATGGCATCACCCATTTCGAGTTCAGCCCACACTAGCCAGACCAGTATGAGCTTTAGTGTAGTTACAACAACACCATGATCATTGTAGTCATTGTTCTTCTCATTCCCATGCCGCGAGAAAGAGGTAAGCCCCGTAGGGGCACTGCTTGGTATGCCTTTGATTCTCGCTGGAAGAGATAGCAGAGGTTCGAAAGAGCGTTTTCCATGGCCCGAACGCAGTGCATCCACAAAGTCAAAAATCCTAGGACTCATCTCATGGCTTATGTGGAGGAAATATTTTTGGAAGAACCAATTCAAGTTCCTTCTGAACATCTCCTCTTTACTGTACCCGACAATTGGACTCCTCCAACCTTCTTTCTAGGGGAGGTCACCATGGAGGCCACAAGGGGCACAACAAAACCACCACAGAGGGGCAGACTAGACGAAGGAGCATCCTACATGATACATCAAAGAAGAGACTTTGGAGGCTATGTACATGCAGGAGACAGCGTGCACAAGTAAACTCTCCTCGGGCACTGAAGAAGTGAATGCTAAGAGGGAACAGGACCAGCCATAGGAATGGGATGAGGCCAAGGGGAACGAGACAGGTGAGGCAGAGGACACCGAACTAGGTGGTGAAATGGAGGGTGGCTGGGTGAGGGAGGTTGGCATGGCTCCCATGCCACATCCCCTATCCATCATGCAAGATTCATGGCATGTCCAACCGCCATTCTTCCACTCGGAGAAACTGGAGCTGGTGTTTGACTTGCGGAGCCAGGTGGCGGACCAAATCCACCATGCCATCCTAATCAGCCAACGCATCGACATGATATACGAAACCTACTCTAACATGTCAGTAGGGAAGAGATGCCCGACTTGTGAAAAACCTTTCGTGATTCCAGTTGAAGCGGGAACACAGGAAGGAGATGCTAACATGGACATCTTAGCGGCCACTGGGTAACTATTATAGTTTATGTTTCTGGTTAGAACTAAAGTTTTCGATAGAGCTCTGGCTCTAGAACTGTTAGGGTTCAATTCCATTGTAATTCGAAGACTCTTTGTGCATTTTCAGACTGAGGGTTTCCATCTGTCTTGGTTTCCTACGGGTAGGACAGATGGCCTCCCATTTTGACATGGGCAGTATAGGATGCCAGTTGTTCTGGTTTCCATTAACTCGGCGAGAAGTTGGTAGTCCAAGCTTATCTATACATTTTGAAAGATAATGCAATAGAATACAAACCCTTTTTTTTTACTTAAAAAAAAAAGAATGGCCAAAAGAGACATACATGTTAATTGAAAACCTTA
>JASDQU010240825.1:83264-103839 GCA_032191745.1 Picea mariana
CATGGGCAGTATAGGATGCCAGTTGTTCTGGTTTCCATTAACTCGGCGAGAAGTTGGTAGTCCAAGCTTATCTATACATTTTGAAAGATAATGCAATAGAATACAAACCCTTTTTTTTTACTTAAAAAAAAAAGAATGGCCAAAAGAGACATACATGTTAATTGAAAACCTTAATATGAGAGGTGGTCGAGTGATTTCACCCTACTAAAAATCCGGAGCGTGAACACAATAGCTAGATCAAACAATAGTCCTATTAGGGTGGCGGTCGATGGGAAGGGTAAAGGTGACGTGTAGTAAATGCATGTCGCCTCCACCCATTTCTCATTTACTCCACAGTACATGCAAATGATCCCCCATTAACACCACTAATCAACCCATGCATCAAGAATATCAACCATTTAAACCATAGCATAATCCAAGTTCCACATAACAATTCAACCATTTGTGTGGTTACCTTGCCAAATGTGCCACCCATGTTCATATCCCCAATATAACTCAATTAAATCACTTGACCACTATACAATCTAAATGATCATGTATAGAATCATCACCAATAACATGATCAACATCAATCCGAACCATAGCATAATCACCATAAAAATCGCAAATCCATTACTCCCATGCTCCACCATATGCATATATATAAAATGTAATTTAACATTTTTTTTTATAGCCATTTCCTTGCTATCAATAATCAACAACACTTTATGCATGTAGTATTCCAAATCTAGGTCTCTTTTTGCATGTGTTATAGTATTTTTCTTTTCCTCAAAACTGCCTTAATGCAATTTCCACTAACATATTTGTTATGCAGGTGCAATAAGAACAAGCAACAATGACATTAATGAAAGCATAGGTTGTAGTAACGTAAGCAACCAACCTTTCATAAGCTCATTTTATAATCAATAACACAATATCTTCATCAACCATGTGTCGCACATTGTCTCAACATAAAAAAAGCACTGGTCTACTCTCCAATATTTCAGGGGGGTCCCACCTACTAGTATTATTTCATTTTTAGTATAATAGGCTTTAGCAACACTTTGCGGGTGAAACTACGTTGAAGTTTTTCAACCTTCAGCACAACATTCATAGAAATGAAAGGCATAGCAAGAGATCTAGGTGAAATTAAGATACCTCTCATATCTAAGGCAAGACCGATCAGACAGAACCCTATATATAAGCAAAAAGTCAAAGCTGAAATTGATAGGATGTTGGAGGCAGGAATCATAGAACCTGTAGAGGATTCTGAATGGGTAAGCCCTATGGTATTTCAAGAGAAAAAATAGGGAGGTATAAGGATATGTGTCGACCTGAGGAATTTGAATGACACGTTCCCTACTCCTTGCACAGATGAGGTGTTGGAGAACGTAGGAGGACATGAAGCTTATTCATTCACTGATGGATTCTCAGGCTACCACCAGATCATGATAGCTCAAGAAGATAGGTACCATAACACATTTTCCATAGAATGGGGATCCTACCAGTACACAGTCATGCCATTTGGACTGAAGAATGCCCCAACAATATTTTCCAGAGTAGTCATAGCAGCATTCAAAGAATTCATCCACCAGTTTCTAGAGGTCTATCTGGATTATTGGATAGTCTATAGTCTTTTGAAATACCATGTAGGGGTATTGAGGTTGATGTTAGAAAGATCCAAGCAGTGTCAAATATTGTTAAACATCAAGAAGTGCATCTTCGGAACACCCTTTGGGATACTATTGGGCCATATAGTATGAAAACAAGGCTTTCTAGTAGATCCTGCCAAGATTGCAGTAATTGTTAATCTACCACCACCAAAATTAGTATGTCAGTTAAGAGAAACATTGGGACACACAGGATACTATAGGAAATTTATAAAAGGGTATGCACATATCATCGTTCCAATGGAGAAATTGTTAAGAAAATACAGCAAGTTTCAGTGGAATGAGAACTATCAACGTGAATTGGACACCCTTGATAAGAAGATGGTAACTGCACCAATACTAGTATTCCTAGATTGGGAAAGGATAGTCCATGTGCATGTAGATGCATCATCCATAGCACTTGGATATATTCTAGTGCAGCTAGGATCAGGAAAATTGGACCATCCTATGGCATTTTCTAGCAGAAAATTGTCAGAATTGGAGCAGAATTACAATACCACAGAGAGAGAAGGCTTAGCTATGGTATATTTTTTTTAGAAGTTTAGACATTACTTATTGGGAAAAAAATTCAAGATGTTTATATACCATTCAACTCTCAAATACCTCATCAACAAGCCAGTGTTGGGGGGGGGGTTTGTAGATGGTTATTGATGTTTCAAGAATTTGACTTCGAAGTGATATTCAAACAATAGAAGTTGAATGCAGTACCTGATCATCTGTTAAGGATCACTAATGGAGAGGAACCTATGAATCTAGAGGGAAAATTTCCCAATGCAAAGTTACTTTCATTCCAAGTAGCTGATGAATATTTTGTAGACATCATTCAATACTTGAGTCCAGGGAATACGCCATAATAATTCAACACCGCACAGAAGAAAAATTCTAGTAGTCAGGGATGCAGAATATCAATTGATTGCATGACACTTATACAAGATGGGTGCAGACAACATCTTGAGAAGATGTGCACTTGAACATGAAAGACCTAGGATTTTAGCATAATCCCATGAGGGAATAATAGGAGGACATTATGTAGGAAAAGCTACAGCGCAGAAGGTATTACGTGTAGGATTACGGGGGTTGACTGTTCACAAAGACTCAAAGGAATACTTCCAGAGATGTGATGTATGTCATAGGGTTGGTAAGCCAAATAGATGGAACAAGATGCCCCTGAGACCACAAGTAACCTTGCAGGTATTCGACAAGTAGGCGATATAATTTTGTGGGACCAATTAACCCACCAGCAAAAAGGTTAGGAGCGAGGTACACTATTATTGCAACAGAGTACTTAACAAGATGGGCATAAGCAGCACCAGTAAAATATTTCAACTCAGAGACAGCAACACACTTCTTTTTTGAACAAGTGATCACTAGATTTGGATGCCCAAGCATTCTGATGAGTGACCAAGGAACTCACTTCATTACCAACACTATTAAGGAGATGACTGAGGAGTTTGAATTTTATCATCAAAAGAGTACACCATATCATCCTCAATAAAATGGAACAGTGGAATCCTTTAATAAGATCATCGAGAATGCATCGACGAAGATCTGCAACGTCAATAGCAACAATTGGGACTTGAAGATACCAACAGTATTGTGGGCATATAGGACCACATGAAAACAATTGACAGGGAATACACCATTCATATTGGTGTATGGACAAGAAGTAGTGGTGTCATTTGAATTTTTGGTACCTAGTCTGCATGTAGCAGCAATTTCAAACATGACAGAGTGAGGGAAGTACAAGAAATGTTAAGTCAGCTGATGTCATGGATAAATATAGGATTCTAGTGGAATTCCACCAAGAAGTATAGGAAACACGGAAAATTTTTTGGCATGATAGACATATCAAGAGGAAAAATTTCAAGGAGGGAGACCTAGTCTTTCTGTATGACAGTAAATGTCTTCAACACTGAGGAAAACTCAGAATGCATTGGTTGGTACCATATGAAGTAAAGACTGTCACATATGGGAGAGATGTATAGTTGAAGGAATTGAGAGGAACAAAACTCAGAAGAATGATCAATGGGAGTCGACTGAATTTGTATAAGGACAGTTGACCTCCTAACAGTTAAAAGAAAAAGAAAAAAGACAACAACAACAAAGGACTGTGCGCAACAATAGACGGGTTACTACGCCAGACATCAAAAGGTAGCAACCAGTGAAAGAATACATAGAACGCCGAAAAGAGAATGTTCATGTGGACTTGGAAACGTTATCACGACAGAGAAAGGACCAACGGTTATAAAAAGGAGGAAATTTCAGAAATGGCGGGTACAGAAAATCAGTGCCAAATGATGGTGTCCATCAAAATTGAATGTTAGGAAAGATTGAAGGTATGTTTCATTAATCACGCCAATTGGCGAAATCAAGGGAATTCAATAGCAAGTACACGGGAAGTGCCAGTTCTTTTAAAACACAACTTGGGTAATGTCTCCGATAATTTTCACATGATCCCTATATAAGGGAAGCACACGGGGATCAGAAGGGTTATTGTGAAATTGATAAAATCACAGAGTGACAGAGTATACAGAGCAGAGAATGAGTTTGCAGGAGTTAAAGAATGAAATAAGATCAACGGAGACCATTTTTACCACCATGGCACCACCCAAGCTAGGAGCATCAAGCCAGGCCTGCAGACAACCTCAAAGCAATCTCAAAGCACCTCAATAGCCATAGGGAAGCGAACAACAACCACCTAGGCCTACACAATTCGTCAACTTGGATGAAATATTGTCGCCCAATATGGAACCAGGGAGCCCCACACCAGTGGTAGAGGAAACCCAACAAAAAAAAACAATGAGTATGGATATTGATATGATGGAATTTGGACAGGGCCAGTAGGCCAAGGATGCAATAAATACTTTTCACCCTAAAAACCTTGAAGAAGATCTGAGGGTTGATGGGATGGTCCCAAACTAGACAAAAGTGACCACACTAGAAAGGTCACACACAGAAGCCCCGAAGTAGCCACAGGAGGGAATAGTAGAAGATGTCATCGGTCGGGCAGAGGTGTATACAGAGGAGAGAACAATGGAGACCGGAACCTCAAGTCAACCACCATAGTGGAAGGGAAATCTTCCAGTAGAAATATCATCGCACAGGCAGGCTATAATAGCCAGAGTCTTACCGTGCATTCTGGAAAGGGTGCATGTTGCAGCTAACATGTTAGACTACGTCAAAAAACTACGGTACTCAGATCACGATGTGACTGACATGGATAATTTTATAGAGTTTGCAAAGAAATTTTACCTAGATACCATCAGTATAGGACACTTCGGTGAACCAATTTTCCAACCAAAACAATGGGTAGTCAGACTGGACAATACTGGGATTCTAAGTTTGTTGGATATCCTGCACGGGTCATGACGTAAACAACTATGTCAAGCAGCTGATGGAAGTTACCCACGGAAGATACCTATGGGTGGAAGAGCCTGTCTCGATAGAAGTAGAGCTCATTGCATATATTACAGGGATGTCATCTAGAGAGGAGAAACCCGTGCAGTTCCTCAATGAAAAAACGAATGAGAAGGCACTGGTCGAGGAAATGAAGAAGACGTATGGCATAGAAAGAGGCTCACGTAGAATCATCATTAAGTGCATTAGTGACACAACAACTAGGTTGGACACCAAATTCATGGCGTGCAAGTTTCTTAGGAAGTTCCACAAGGAGGAATTCTCTATTGGGGTCATCGCAGCTACAACATAGTGTGCGGAGGGCACTATACTTAGCTGGGGCCCATACTTGTTAAATATGTTCCTTGAAGACTGCAAGGATGCGCATGACCTAGGGACAGTGCTCCACTACTCTTGGCTACTCATCCCGATCACCTTGGTCATATGGAGGGAGACTAAATATAAATACTTTTGCGATCAATCCACTTGGTGTAGCGTAGCACGATACCTATTGTTTGGGAGCACTTCAGACCTAAAAAAAAAAGTGCAAATGCAAGGATGTTCGTAGGGTATTACAATGACCTCCAGGAAATCATTTCCAACACTTGTCAGGTTATGCCAGAAGTGGTCTTGAAATATCAGGGTATATCCAACTTTAAATTGTCCAGGCATGCAGTATGGATCCAGGCACGAAAGGATCCTGAGAAGGAATGGTTGCAACTGTGGTACTACGTTAAGGAAGAGGACGTAGAAATGGTCATCAAGAATTGGAAAAATGATTGGAGAGTTCCAGTACTAAATCAAGAGATGTCCATGGATAAGGAGGTTGATGCAGGGCAGGAACAAACACCTGCAGGAGACAAACCTATGCTAAAGAAGCCAAATCCAAGTCATAATTTGGCCCAACAGAATAAATGGAGTACGCCAAAAAAAGGTACCTAAGCAGGGAAGAAGAAAAACACCCAGGCATCGTAGGAACAGGAAAAGAAGATTGATACAACACATGGGACCACATCAAGTGCTACTCAAAAAGAGAAAGGCCAGACCAAGAGGCCAATCATACACATAGGGGGTGCACACAAGAAATCTAAGCTGCACAAAATGCCACCATAATATACAATCATTGAGGACGGCACAAACCTTGTGGCCCAAATGGTCCAAGAGTGAACATTGGAGGATTTTGAAGAAGCCCAACGCCAAAGGGACATGATCCAATAAGAGTTCGTCAACATGAGGCGGCTTCTAGATAAGATCAGATAAATGCAAAGGGCAGGCAAAGGAATAGAGTCAGTTTCCACAGCATCACAAGCAGGAGCCAAGTCTGGGTCAAGTGAGTAGGATATGATCCAGATGATAGCATAGGCGAGATCAAATTTTCACGTTACACCCAGCATGATACACATGGAAGAAATTGTAGGCCAGACACCGATGAATAATCTGGCACAAATACAGTTGGTAATGGGGCGGATACCAACCAAGGAATTATATAAACTGCAAGTCAGCGTCATGCAAGAGGTACAGTCTCCCACATGCACAGACGTAGCAGAGCTACAATAGACGAAGAACAACAGAGAAGAGTTGGAGTTGGTGCTCGATCAGTTCAAGCTTCAAAACAAAGACGATAAATATCATGCGGATAGGCTTGAGTAGGGATTGGTTGTAGTCTATGATAGAATTCCTAAGAGCATGCAAACAGGAGAGCCCACGACGATGCAAACAATTGATCAAATTGTGAAAACAATCGATCAATACAGGCAGGAGATCGAGAACCTCCGGGAACAACTCATCCCTACCACTCCCCCAGAGGTAAAGGATCATAGGAAGCAGGAAACAATAGGGAATATGGAGGAAATGGAACAACAAGTCAGCGCAGATTTCAACTTGTTTGATAAAAAATCACAACTATGGACAAAGATGGAGAAGGATCAATAGCTCCAGTAGTGGGACCAAGAAGAGGAGAAGCTAAGAACAACTATCCAGGACCTCAAGCAGAGGCGGAAGATGATGCATATCACTAAGCACCTCAAAGGAGTACAAGATATGAAGAAGTTGCAAGAAGAACTCATAGCCGCACAAACATAGAAGAAGGAGCGACAAGCTCAAATGGAACCTCTTCAAGAGATAGAAGTGGAGGTGATTGTGCAAGCAGAAGAGGAAAAGAAGAACATGGCACAAACTCAGGCAGAGTGCACATATATGATCAACAAGGAGATTACAGCGCAAGTATTGGATGCACTCAAAGAAAAGACCATGCAGACTCAAACACAAACAAGGAAAGTCACATATAAGTTCCAGACTCTCGCAGGAGCTATTGAATAAGTGCACAAAGTTTAGGTGGCTCAGGATGAGCCATGTGTCAGTGTTGGGGGTTTGTTGGATGCAGGCCTAGTCAGGAGAAAATGTTATTTTTGGGAAGAGAAGTATGAAAGGAGGAAAGGATAGCTGGAAGAAAAAGAAGCACGTGTAAGGGAATTAGGTGAGGCATGCATCCAAGGAAGACCTAACGACACTAAGGTTAGGTTTTATGTAATGTATTGTAATGGATGATGAGCCAAGGATATAAATAGGTAGTACTTAGAGGAAGAAAAGAGAGAGATATAGACTGACTGAGGAAGAGAGAGTTGCAAGAATTGTACGAGACAGTAAGCTGGTGATCTAGGGAAGTAGTGATCGAATTGATCCTGAGGGTTATATTGCAGGCTGAGGAGCCTCGTGCGATCTAGTCAACCTCACAGGGATCGAGGATCTTGTTAGAGGGAGTAAGATCTAATATTGTAAACAAGCGTGGCGTGACATATTATTGAACCATAAGAAAGAGATTGAGATCTAGATCTTTGCAGACGTAGCCTAGGAGGGGGTGAACCATGATAACACTTGTGTTATGTGAATGATTGTATGTGTCTTTATTGTTGTTAAATGGTGAATGTTAGATGAATGAATTAACTATTTAGATATGGTATTTCACATGCATGAATAGAATGACTATTATAATCAAATGTTAGACTGAGTAAAGAAATATTACAAGATACAACCACATGCCTCCACTCATTCTCGGGTTGCAAACACTCAAGTATTTCAGCCACCCATAGAGATATCTCGAGTGAGACTACATAGTACCCCCTGTGTACTATGGTGCCTTTTGGTCTACTAGAGGGGCCTATAGTTTTAGAGGGATTGTTTTGGGAGCTTATCAAATCTGAACCAGGGTCAATCTACGATAGTAAGGTAGGATCAACATAACCCATAAAGAATCCTAAGTGGTAAAGTAGAAAAGACAGAGACCAACAAATGGTTAAATCCAATAGGGAAGCAGGAAAACGTTTTTTCATGGAGACAAAGGAAAGAAGAAGTTCAAGGGAAATGGAACAAATAATGCTTTAGTCAAGAAAGAGGGAGCGAAACTCACATGTAAACATTGTTCAAAATATAGCCATGATAAAGACCATTGTTGGAAACTTCATCCTGAAAAGATACCCAAAAATTTCAGCCATAAGGGGAAACCAAAGACTACGGCAACCATACAACATGATTTAGGTTGTGATTCAGGTGATGAAACAAAGATTACATCCATGGGTTTTCAAGGTAAGGATTCTATTGCAAGCACTATTTATTCAAGTATTAATAGCCTCAATGAAACTCAACAGGAAAAAGAAAGAATAGATCTTTTCCACATAAGGGTGATTTCAAAGAATACCATGATGGATACTCTTTTTGATACTTGATCTCAAGCAAACCTCATATATGAAGACATTGTCAAGAAACTAAAATTGGAAACTACTCCACATACTAAACCATACCCTCTAGGATGGATATGTGACAATGCCAAATTGTATGTGACAAGAAGGTGTAAACTTAGATTTTCCATCACTGCAAATTTTATAGATGAGGAAGAGCTTGATGTTATTCCTTTGGATATCTGTGGTATTGTGCTGGGAAGCCCATACTTATATGATAGAAGAGCCATCTTTCATCATCATGAGAACATGTATCATTTGTTTAAAAATGGAGTTGAGTACATTGTTAGATAACATACAAAGAAGTTGAATTTTTCACTTGTAAATGTTGGACAAATGAAGAGATTAGTCAATGCTAGTAAGAATCTTGTCCTCTTGATGATCAAACCCAAAGACAATGTTGAAAAAAAAAAATTCCAAGGTTGTGATTCAAAGTTGAAATCTGATTTGTATGAGGTTGTTAACCAATATGATGAGATGTTTCAGGAACCAAATGGATTGCCTCCAAAAAGGGCTCTCCAACATGAGATACAATTGCAGCAAGATTGTCTTCTTCCAAACATTGGTATGTAAAGGATGTCAGTCATGGAGAATGTTGATATTAAAAAACAAATCCAAGAGTTGCTTGAAAAGGGGGTCATCATGCCAAGCACATCACCATGTGGGTCACCAATTATTTTAGTGCCAAATAAATATGGTACATGGTGCATGTGTGTGGATTTAAGGGCCTTGAAAAAGATTACGGTAAAGAATCATTATCCTCTTCCTAGAATTGATGATTTTCTTGATCAATTGAAAGATGCTAAGTATTTTACGAAATTGGATTTGAGAAGTGGATATCATCAGATTAGGATTGTTGAAGGAGACACTTGGAATATATATTTCAAAACAAAGCAAGGTTTGTTTGAGTAGATGGTAATGGCATTTGGACTTTGCAATGCTCTTGCTACATTCATGAGAGTCATGAATGATGTTTTAAGGCCTTTTCTTGATCATTGTGTGATTGTCTACTTGGATGACATTTTGATATTTAGAAAATCTCGTTAATATCATGTTATGCATGTAAACAAATTTATGGATGTCTTAAAGAAAGATTTTTTTTTTTTTGAAGATGTCTAAATGTGAGTTTGGAAAGACCTCACTTGTTTACTTGGGACATATTATTGGAGGAGGATAACTTAAAATTGATCCTTCCAATGTCAAAGTTATTTTGGATTGGCCAAATCCCAACAATGTGACAGAGGTACGAATCTTTTTGGGAGCAACCCAATATTGAAGAAAGTTTATTGCTAACTTCTCTTCAATCGCAGCTCCATTACATGCAGTGACAAGCATCAAGCAAGTTTTCCAATGGGAAGGAAAGAAACGAAAAGGATTTGATGCATTGAAGGAGAAGATTAGTTCAGCTCCAGTTCTTGCACTTCCAAATTTGAGACAACCATTTGAGATCCAAACAAATGCAAGAAATTATGCAATGGGAGTAGTCTTGTTGCAACATGGTAAGCCCATTTGTTTTCATTCTGAAAATTTTAATGGTGTTGTGATTAGCTATCCTACTTATGATAAGGAGTTGTATTCATTGGTGCAAAGTGTGAAAAAATGGAAACATTATTTGTTGGGAAAAGAAACTATCATTCACACAGATCATCAACCATTGCAATACTTACAATCACAAACAAATATACAACAAGCAAGGCACTTAAAATGGATGGGTTTTCTACAATAGTTCCACTTGGTTATAAGGTATAAAAAAGTAATTTATAACAAAGTTGTTGATATAATTTCTAGGCCTATTGTTAGTGCTTCAGTTATTCTTAAGCATAATTATATCATGCATGAGAGCTATGTTGAACAATATGCTTTAGATGCTAATTTTAAAGAGCTTTATGCAACTTTGTGTCATTCTAACCAAGTTGAGGAATTGGATTACCATGTGCATGATAAGATTTTGTATCATCTTGGAAAGCTATGTATTCCACAGGGTGAAAGATTCAACATCATAAGGGAAGCTCATTCTTCTCTTATTGTTGGCCACTTTGGTGTAGGCAAGACAATGGCTAATTTGTAAAGGTATTTATATTGGCCTAAAATGAATGAAAGTGTTTCAAGATATGTAAGAGGATTTTATTTATGTGCTACAAGAAATCCTAGCAATAGAAATTTGGGTTTGTATAATCCACTTATGGTTCCTTCTCATCCTTGCGAAATAATTTCCATGGAATTTGTAGGAGGTCTACCTACGTCTAAAAAGAATCATGATTATCTTTATGTTGTGGTTGACCGTTTCAGAAAAATGTGTATTTTGATTCCTTGTAAGAAGTAGGTTACAGCTGAGCAAACACACATATGTTCTTTAATCATGTTTGGGTACATTTTGGGTTGCCTAAATCCATTATTTCTGATCGAGATTCTTGATTTATGGGGAACTTTTTGTTAATTTTATGGGCACTCATGGACACCAAGCTAAAAAAGAGCACAAATTTTCATCCACAAACCGATGGTCAAACAGAAGTGGTTAATAGAACAATAGTGCATCTTCTTTGTGGTTATTGAAGCAAGCATCCTAAGCTTTGGGATGAGTACCTACATTACATTCAACATGCTTACAATCGGGATAAGCACTCTTCAACTCAAACATCTCCATTTGAATCATGTTTTGGTTATTTGTCAAAATCTCCTTTAGATTTTATCTTTGGGAAAGAAATTGCTATTGATGGTCAATATGACATTGATAGGGAAAAGAAGTTCATTGAAAAAATTCAGTTGGTGCATCAACTGGTACAAGAACAGTTGGAAAAGAGCCAATCCAAGTAAAAGACAAGACATGACAAGCATCATGTTGATCACAGTTTCCAAGTTGGAGATGAATTTTGGATTTACATTAGAAAAGAGAGGATTAAAGAAGAAGGTAAAAAACTGAAACCAATTAGATATGGACCTTTCAAGATTCTTGAAAAGATTGGTAACAGTGCCTTCCATTTGGATTTGCCTCCTTATATGAAAATGTATGGAGTTGTCAATGTTGATAATTTGAGATTGTATGAGCCTCCTTTAATTGATGATCAAGGAAAGCATGTTCAGATTCCTTCTATAGATGATTTTTTTCCAGAATATCTTACAGAACTGCATGAACACACAATCCTTGATAGGAGGATGAGAACTTCAAAACAAGGGAATGTGGAATACCTTCGAGTTGGTCTTAAAGGCACAAATCCAACTAAGGACAAGTGGATTGAGGTTAGAAAGGTGACGAAACTATACCCTCATCTTCAGATATACTGAAAGTAGTCTTTTGGAGGTCTAAAATCTTCCCAATGGGGAGGAGTGATCCAGAGGATCAAAATATGCTCAAAAATCAAAGTGCTCAGAATTTCTTCAAAATAGACACATGCGTAGGCCTCATCCTCATGATCCCAAAACAACTTGAATGGGTTCAAATGAAAATCTTATGAGTAAGATATCGTGTTCTGTCTACTTTGCCAAACATGCAAAATTTTGTTGATTGTACAGTTCGTACAGTGCTAACATGGCATGTATGTACTGCTGATGTGGAAGCTAACTATACTAACATGTGGCAAGGTGATGTGGACTACTGACTGTGTAGAGGTGTTGGTGTGGCATGGCCATACCACTGATGTGGCATGTCCATACTGGACATGTGGCAGGTGGTCGTACCAACACCTGGCAGAGGTGACGTGGTAGCTGAGGTGGACCTGTCAGATGACAACATGTGTCATTTGTTGAGCTGGCAGTGGTTACATGGCATTTTAATGGACCAGTAGAATGGTTCCACGTGGCCCAGACATGGGCTTCCATGTGGCACCCCCTTCATAGCTTAAAAAGTTGGTTTGTGCTCATGAGGGTAAGAAACCTATGACCTCCGAGGATGTGGATGAATTGACATGGTTAGGCTACCAGCCCACCCACACTATGTTTCTTACACCTATACACTTTTCTAAATCTTTAACTTTGAATTATGGTATGGTTTGGCGGGGGTCTGGGATGGGGTTTATCCCCAGCCCGCGATTGTAAGTTCTTTCGCCATATGACCACACTCCAAACTCACGCGAGATTTCAAAAAAAATTACCTCCAAACAGTCCAACACCACATTCCCTAGACACTTGTCGATCCCACATTAAACCGTGCAATGGGTTTCGGGTTTAGCGCCTAAGTCCTGGACACCTGGGTTGCATGCGACCAACACCTCCTCTCTAGGGGGTGCTAATCATGCTAACAGTGCGACAGAATGCCCAATTTTGTGGGAAGGTGGGATTGTTGGGTTTTTGGCATGGAAAACACCCATGAGCTAGGTTTAGTCAGCCTGGGTGCATTTTGTCTAGAAAAGACAACAAATAATTGGGAGAAACTTCCAGGGAGTGATTCCAACTCAATTTTTGGCCAAACTAGGTGAGGGAAGAGCCCAACTAGGGATTTTTGGACGTTCTCAATCTGTTGAAGCCATCCATTTCTCATTCTAAGAATTTATTTTTACACTTTTAGCATTAATGAAAAAGATCCATTGGAAGCTAGACCAGGAGATGTAGCCCAAGAGAGGGGTGAACTCCTTTATCATTTTGTTGTGTTAATGTGTGTATTATGATGGTTGTTTTTTACTATTTATGTTGCTCATGATTAATTAAAAAACGCATTAATATTTATGTGTTTGTAACTTCATCCTATTACCCTAGCACATACTCTTTCACTTGCAATTTTTAAAAACATTCAAACCTTTACATTTATAGTTCAAGGAGGAATAGGTATCTCTAGATCATTGTGATAATATAACCCTTCATAGGTATAATACTCGATCGAAAATACTTGGCATGACCACCAAGAAAAGAATGAATCATCCCAGGGATCACTTAGTTGTCCCCTTCCCTGACTTGGGAATACCTCATCCCATCGCACCATCTCTCATATAATGCGAATGGATTTCCACTTTAGAACTCATCATGGGTACTCTCTCAAAGAAAAATATGCACAAGAGGCTTCCAACTACTAATGTACTAAAAAGAGTACTCCCAAATTTCTCTATCTCAGGCGAGTAAGGAAAAAAAATCTATTCATTTATCGTTAGAACAATGCATGATTTTCCTTTTATGCTCACTATATCACCTCACTAGGGTAGCCTAGTAAGGAAATATATATCCTTAGTCTCAATCCTAAAATATTTCCCTCTAATCATTAAAGCATGTTATTCAGGTTCCCAGTATTATGTTAATGTTTCAAGCAATCTTTGTTGTGCCCTAATCCTGTTACAATGGAAAAAATTGTAAAATTTGCATCGCCAGAAGAATTCTTGAGCCTTCGGATCATCCATGACCTCGTTATAAACTTCTAAATGCTCTCTTTTCCTCCTTTCAATCACCAACTTGTAAGAATAAAAAATATGTTGACTTAAATCCACTAATTTTGGTTTTGTGCATATGTACACGATTGTCAATTATGACTAACACATATGTATGCGGCCTATGTTAAAAAACGTCGCGTACATGTCTGCACGACTTTAAAAAATATTTTCACCACTCAAAAAACCACTAAAATTAAAAACCTTATGGATGAAAATGAAGAGGAGGAACTGGTCTCTTACCTAGTCCAAGCGGTTTAGAATTTTGAGCTCTATGTGTCCTATCTTAGTCCTCGGAATATTGAAAGGTAAAAAGGGCTCCAAATTCTCTCCAAATGGTAAAAGTCAAATAAAATGGTAAAAAATGTGTTTTTAACTTATTTTAACTCATTTTTTCCACTTTTTATATACTTTTTTACCCCTTTTTAACATTTTTCCACTGTATAGACAAATGAAGGTGCCCATGAGATGTTTTCTTATGAAATTTTCCTTGAGAGATATTTTTTCCACATATAATTTTATTTCTATTGGCGTTTTTCAACTTCTTCGGTGGGTATTGTGCTCATTATTGGCATATAGGGTAGGCTTCATTCCAACTACATTATGCATTTATCTGTATTGATGACATATTTCCCGTATGTTCAACCCCATTCATTGCAATATTATACCTTTAAGCTGCTCTAAAGGTGTTGTTTACGGATGATAGAACTTACCTCTTCATGGGTGTCCTAGTTGTCTCCTCACTAGCCATTTTAGCAACCATGTTGTGATTTTTTTGTAGGCTCGGAAGCCTTGTCTAGTCTCACCATGACTTTTCATTAAAGCTTCATATCTTCATCTCATCTATTGTTGGCCAGTTACCCATGAGGATTCCAAAAAGTTCATTGTGTTGAGTTGTATTTGCATTGCATATTGACCTCTCATACTTTGTGGGCCTAATATCGGCTTCAACTTGTTGTTATATATCCCATTCTATATACATTCTCTAAAATTTACTAGTGTTGCAATACTAGCCTTTGTGCCTTGACACATGTATCTCTCGATGAACCTTTCCCCCGAGTGTCCATATCCTACAGATGCTTTCCTTCCATTGAGCATGGGTATGTTCCTTGTGCTTGGAACTAGTTTGCTTTCCCGCAACACTCGTTTCCTCCACTATATCGTAGCATTCTTTTATTCTTTTTCAAGCTTTGTTAAATGAAAAAGACAAAAAAATAAGGATGGGAATGAGTCTCGTTCTTTATATGGAAACTACTTATGTCGCCTTTGAACATAACACAATCCTATGAGTCTTCACCTCATTATTTGGGTTTAGTATGGCTCTAGGAGGCCCTTTTTCTCATTTTTTAGCATAATCTACTCTGGCTAGTTATTCTTCCAATCATATGGAGTGTTTTTCGATGACTCTTGTATCACAAACGTATCCCAATTTATAGTCAATGTTTCCCAAGTCACATTTTGTTTTGTGTTTCTACTCAAGGAAAGTCAACCTATGTTGGCCATTCTACAAAAACCTTAACTTTCCAAATTGTCCTTCATGTTTCATCTAAGTACTTCTCAGTTTCACAAGTATCTTTGTATCTCGCTCATGCTAGTATATAAGGTCCCCATTGACTTCTTGCTGGTAGGTCTTATCTTGTCTACTATGACACATTGCTCTGAGAGTATAACCTAGAGTTACACCTGGGCCTATTTACATCATTAATAGGTGACCTTATTCTCATCAGATGACAAACCATCATTGGTCGTTGACTGAGTGGTTTCCCTTTTGTTCAACATAAACAATTGTTGGCCCTTGACCAAGTTTTGGGAGACCCTTGGTCAAGTTGACCAATTTTGGGACTTCGACAGCTTGTTGAAGACGGAGCGCAAGACGAAGCAGATATCATGGGATCTTGGCCCCTTTTTGAGTCCTTTTTGGGATTTGGGATTATGTAACGGGTATGGGATGTTGGCCCATGGGTTTACCCATGTTTAGGCCTATTTTGAAAGTATAAATAAGTAGCTAGGTGATATAAGTAGCCTGGTCGATAAGCTAAGTGATAAGTGCAAGTATGGTTTGTAGATTCTCTGTGCATATTGTGAGAAAATTGTAGAGATAAGTGCAAGTGATTGTAACAGACTGTGAAAGGATTTGTGCTAGACCTAGCTTGTGGAAGGAGGATCTGGCGAGGTGTGCACAGATATCCTGTCCTATGCGGAGTAGGGTTTTTGTGGCTCTGTTCTAAGTGCTTGATATAGATAGATAGATAGATTTGTTTATGCTTTGTGCTTATGATGAATCTGGATGTTAGATATGATATAGGTGAATGTGCTTAGTGATTGAATCTGCCAGATCTGATCCATTTATTTATGCTAAGTGCTTAGATCCATTAGATCTGGGTGAATGTTGTGATGCTATGTTTTATCTGTGAAGTAGATATTGGTTAAATAATGATGAACTAACGGTGCTAAGTGCTCTATTATGTATTATAATCACAGATATGTGTCCCATCTAAGGTTGCAAACACCTGAGTCCTGCAACCAAACCTGCCTCTACCTTGGGTGAGACTTCATCTGCTTTGCAGGTGTTGCCGAAAGGGTCGGTAGTTAGGGTTTTGTTGGTGTGTTGTTGTAGTGTTGAACCCTAGGTCTGCCAGTGTGCCAACAAATGGTTCCGTTTCCAGGACTTGAAATTGTGATTGTTGGGAACTGAGGAAGAAGAAGCTCTGTGAAAAGATCTTACATGACATTGTGAAAGCTCTGTGCGTAGACCTGTTGCTCTAGTGTGCAGTACTCTACTTAGTTTTACAAGATATGTGCTAAGGAAAAGAAGTCTGATCTGAAGAAAAGAGGTAAGATTTGAAAGCTGTGTGCTCTGAGAAAGGAAAAAGTGAGACTTTTTTATTAAAAGAATCAAGATCTGAAAGCTCTATGCTCTGATAAAGGTAAGAATATTGAAAATTTCTAGATCTAAAAGCATTGTCCTCTATAGAAGTAAGATAAGTGGAAATTTTTGTTTCAACAATATGAATCTAGGTATGTTTGATAGATTCTATCCTAGCTTCAAAACTAGGGTATTAATAGATGAAAGAATATTTGATATGAGTAGATCTAATAAGAATAGTGAAAAATGTGTTATGCCTATGCATAGAAAGAATGTTTGGACTAATAAGTGTATGTAGGACCCTAGAAAGAAATGTTTGTAGGTTAGCTACCATGATCCTAGTGTGCAATGCAGGAAAGGCTAGGGATCATTTAAAATAAAGAGAGGATTAACCCTCTATTATAGTTGCAAAAAACTAGGACATCTTGCTAAGGAATGCCCTGGGAGAAGACCCAGTTGTCTTTGTTGCAAATATATGGACCATGAAGTATTGGATTGTCCTAGAATGATTGCTAAGCTTGAAGAAATGAACATGAGACAAGAAAACCCTAAGGCAGATACAGAAACTAATATTATGACAGAATCCTAGAAAGAATCAAAGAAAGTATTGCTACAGATGAAAGAAACCCTGAATGACCACCAACATGTCAGATTATCAGAGATCTTCAAAGAAAAATAATGCCTTGAAGTAAGAATAGGAGACTTAGACATTGACTGTGTTCTAGATGAGGAAACATAGGTGAATATCATGACAGAGAGAACTTGGGATGCTATAGGGAGGCTTGTTATGATTCCTTCATTAGGAGGAATGGGACTATTCAAAGGAAAGATGATAAACCTATGTGTAAATCTCACCCGAATACCTATGAATGCCAATGGAACTTTGACAGAGGAAGATTTTGAGATAATTAAATTTATTGAGAATAGTGCCCCATTTACCATGCTATTAGGAAAACCTTGGATTGAAAGAGATCAGGCCAGAAGGCAATAAGAAGAGGAAGTTTTAGAACAATAGAAGCAAGAGTTAAAAGAATTCATGACTAGAAGGATTGCACACTTGATTGAAGAACAAAAGAATAGATTGAAGATATTTAACACCAGAGACTCGGATGTCGAAGTTGTAAGAACACTAGAAGACCCACAGAATATTGAAGTACCCATTCCAGATAAAGAATAAGGATCACCCTCAAATCTTAGGAAAGAATCTAAACAGTGCGAAGTACCTATTCCACAAGAAGATAAGAATCAGAATGGAAAAAGGCTTACCAAGACGAAGCTCACTGGGAAGAAGGCTGGAAAGCTAAGTAAGAAGAAAGATAAGATCAACAAGTTGCAGAAGGTTCCAGAGGGAACCTCGCAGAAGGACAATTTTCAAAATTAGAGTTTCATCGGGATATCAGTACAGTGACACATGGCACTTTGCCATGGTGAAGCAATATAGACATTAGGGAAATTATAACCATTAGACCAACGCTCAAAACGGGTAGAAAGACATTTATGGACAGACAACTCACCATCCGACTGTAGGTACCATGCCATAACGGATAGAACAAAGTTAATGAAGGCTTCATACCCGTTGCAAGCGACCCATTGTCGAGTTACCTATTTATACCATCGCGTCATGCACCAAGAACACTTTTTCCAACTGAGAGTTTGAGCCCACATACTAAGTTGATTTTTCACAGTGATCATCGTGCTCTTGCTCTCTATCCCATTACTGTGTCTAAGTTACCTTCTGAACCTGAGATTTTTAACCCTGAGCGTGTATGTCGGATGAGTTGATCACTGTAGAGAAAGTTGTTGAAGAATTTTTGATCGACCTCATGACTGAAAGAGTCATGTCGATGTCTACAGGTGTACAAGCATCATCGACGAGAGGAATACTAGCCTCTTTGTCCACTGTTCATAGAGTCAGACCATCCCGGCCATCAGATGAAAACAAAACCAAGCACAGGGATGATCTAGCAAATTCTAAATTGATCCCAACCATATTACCCACCTATATACCGCCTCTGAGTGGTACAGTAAATCGATACAGCATCCCCAGAGATTTCGAATACACCTTGGTTACGGCGTACCTCCCGAAGGGGATATGCACATTTTGAGCAGACCAAGATAAGATTGCAGCGTTGAAGTTTAGCGACTTCAACCTCGGAGATCACAAACTCTATAACATGCTTTCCCCACATAAGTACTTGACTAGAACTAACGGGAATAATTCGAAGATAATTTCCCAGTCATGGACTATGAACCTCGTGCAGTCCACCCTACTGAACAACATGAAGAGTCCCCACTTTGGTAGACACCAGGAAGTCAATGCATGTGTCAAGATACTACTTTCTTGCTACCGTGGTGACTATTTGTGGCTAAACCATCGTATAATAGTTGATCCAATGTTGATCAATCGGATCACATGCTGATCAATTGGATCACAGGGTTGAGTATGCAAGAACCTGATCATCAAGAGTTTTACCCCAGAAAAGCCATGGATTGTGCTCTAGCACAGAAGATCAAGGAAACTTATGGCGATGTCGAGAAGGGAATGCGAGACTACAAGGTAGCTTCTATCTAGAGTGGCGCAGTGTGCCTCTCATGTCAGTTGATTGCAGGGAAGTTAGTACAAAATAACTGACCTACCCAAGTCATCAGTTTTGTAGTCGACCTCGCAGGGAAGTGCGTCGAAGGCCTTCATATGAACTGGGCGAAGTACTTGGTGAACTAGTTGGAACTCAACTACAGAGAAGCACAAGATCAAGGATATGAATTTCATTTTAGCTGGCTCTTGATCCTTATAGATTTTATTGCCTGGGATATGCCGGAAGGTACGACCTTCCTGAACATCGAGCCATTTGAACCATTGGCCGCGAAGTTTAGTAATTTATGGTATTCAATCGATATGAATAAATAGTGGAAATCAAATGTTGTTTTTCATACCTACTACAATTAGCTGAAGATAGCCATACAGTCTAAGCCTCGTATGACTCTAAACACTCTACACTGGTTCAGGCCTTTGATGAAGTTCAGCGCAGATCGACATTTTATTTACATCAAAATGCACGTTGATGAACACAAGTAATAGCTTCAGTCACACTACAAGATGAAGAAGGAGGACTTGGAGGATATCACTAAGGACTAATCGGCGGACCTCCTTATTCTAGCAAACCCTGTGGAGATATCTGACATCCATAGCCCATAAAATATGCAGGATACACTCGGACCTAGCAGGACAAAGAAGACCAAAGAGGTACAATAATTAGATAGTGCATCCATGAAAGTTGCTTCCATATCACTAGAGAAAGGAGGTGATGGTGAAGAGTTAGATGACAAAGAAGTTGAACATAAGCAAGGAGACGAGGTTGATCCCCTGAAGAAGAGGAAAGGTTCACCTCCAAAACCTTCCTCCCAGAAGAAATCGAAGGTCACCATGACCAAGATGCAGACTGTCCTCACCTCCGATGTAATGTCCCCCACCTCTTAGAGAGGTAATGAGGAGACTCAGTGGCCTGGGCACCCCCACTAGGTCATAGTCTCACACTGAAGGGGGGAAAAGTCAAGAAGTTAAAATTTATATTTTTAAGTTGA
>JASDQU010240825.1:129570-141300 GCA_032191745.1 Picea mariana
ACTTAGCTTATCGGCCTCTTTACTTATATCACCTAGCTACTTATTTATACTTTACAAAATAGGAATAAACATGGGTAGACCCATGGGCCGACATCCCATACCCATTATATATTCCCAAATCCCAAAAAGGACCCACAAAGGGGTCGGGATCCCGCGATCTCTGCTTCATCTTGAGGTTCATCTTTCACGGGCTGTCTAAGTCCCAAAATAGGTCAAATTGACCAAGGATCTCCCAAAAATTGGTCAAGGGCCAACAAGCCCCTAACACTCACATGTGACTCGTCTCGAGTCACTCTAGTCTGACTAGTTCTACTTTGAACGCCTCGAGCTTGGATCGAGCAACTTCGACTTGCTGTTGTGCTATGGATTCCTGTTCAGTGAACTCTTGGATGACTGCATCATTGATAGGTCCCTCTAGATGTTGTTCAACTATAGTGACAACTTGCTTTAGCTCTGCTCCTTGGCCTTCTACCTCTGTAAAAAATTGATAGGCCTTGTCTTGTACGGATTAGAGCCTCTAAGTTACCTCCATAAATATGCTATGGATAGTATGGATCTGCTGCTGTGTAGTTCATTTCTCTTGGGAGCTCTTTGTTCTCTCCACAACTGATAGGGACTTCAGCTAGGCCTGTATCGTTTCAGCTTGATACTTCACCTCTTGGAGCTATGACTCTAGTGCCTTCAGTTCTGGGTTCTTCATGAGTTA
Organism: Picea mariana; assembly: GCA_032191745.1. Lineage (NCBI taxonomy): Eukaryota > Viridiplantae > Streptophyta > Pinopsida > Pinales > Pinaceae > Picea > Picea mariana. Next base: position 130,277 of record JASDQU010240825.1, read on the forward strand.
TTCATAGGTCTGAACACTGTGATCAATGAGTTTCTTACATTCCATGGCAAGAGCCTTTATCCTTTCAACTGCACTCCGTGCAGTTGCTTCTCTTTGGTATCTTACATATTGTGGGGTCTCAGGTATAGTGCGTAGCTCTAAACTTGCTATGAGTTGTTGTAGTTGTTGGATGGCTTCTGCGAGCTGGTTCACCTACTGTGTAACTCGGTTTTCTGCCTTGATTTCTAAGATTGTCATAGAGCGAAGTGATCTATTGACCACTTCTTTTACTTTGAGTTGCTCCGCGAGCAACTGTTCCTTTTCTTGTTGTAGCTATTCTTTTTATTCATCAAACTTCACTTGGAGAGAAAGATTTTCCTATTCTTTACCACCGTGTTTCTCTACAAGTACTCCTTGTACTTGTGTCAAGGTGTGGGTGGCTTGCGTTGTTTATTCCTATGCTTGTCGAAGGAGAGCTTTGACTGTATCAGCTAGGCAGTGGAGTTGAGCTGTCTCATCTCCCAATTTTGGTTCTTCAGGCATAGTGGAGACTGCGCGGTTGGAATGTAGGGCCTGTTGTACCCCTCGAAGTTCAGTTTCAATTCAATCATACATCTCCTCTTTCTCTGCTTCTTGTTTCTCTGCTATTTCTAGTGAAGCATCTTGCATGGATGCTATGAGGAAGTTGAAGTCATCGGAGGTGAGGACGGTTTGTATCTTGGTCATGGAAGCCTTTGATTTCTTCCAGGAGGAAGGTTTTAGAGACAAGCCTTTCCTCTTCTTTAGGGGATCAACCTCGTCTCCTTGCTTCTGTTCGACTTCTTTTTCATCTAACTCTTATCCATCACCTCCTTTCTCTGGTGATATGGAAGAAATATTCACGGATGCATTGTCTAATTCTTGGACTTCTTTTGTCTTCTTTGTCCTACTAGGTCTGGGTGCATCCTGCGTAGTTTTTAGGTTGTTGATGTAAGATATCTCCGCAGGGTCTGCTGGAATAAGGAGGTCCACCGACCAGTCCTTTGTGATCTCCTCCAAGTGCTCCTCCATAAACTTATAGTAGGATTGAAGTTGTTGCTTATGTTTGTCGGTGCACACTGTGATGTAAATAAAATGCCGATCTATGTTGAACTTCATCAAAGGCCTGAACTGATGTAGAGTGTTCGGAGTCATGCGAGGCTCATACTATATGGATATCTTCAACTGATTATATTAGGTATGAAAAAAAACATTTTATTTCCACTATTTATTCATGTCGCTTGAGTACCACAATGTACTAAACTTCACGGCCAGTGGTTCAAAAGGCTCGACTTTCGGGAAGGTCGTACCTTCTGGCATCTCCCAGGAAATAAAATCTATATGGATTAAGAGCCATCTAAAATAAAATTAATATCCTTGGTCATGTTCTTCTCTGTAGTCGAGTTCCAACTGGTTCACTAGGTACTTCGCCCAGTTCATATGAAGGCCTTCCGCGCACTTCCCTGCGAGGTCGACTACAAAACCAGTGACTTGGGTAGGGTGGTTCTTTCGTACTAAATTCCCTGCAATCAACTGATAGGTGAGATGTACTACGCCACTCTAGATACAATCTACCTTGTAGCCTTGCATTCCCTTCTCGACATCGCCATAAGTGTCCTTGATCTTCTTTGCTAGAGTGCGATCCATGGCTTTTCCGGGGTAAAAATCTTGTGGATCTGGTCCTTGCATAATCAACCCTGTGATCCGATTGATCAATGTCGGATCAAATGTTATACAGTGGTTAAGCCACAAATAGTCGCCATGGGAACAAGAAAACAACATCTTGACACATGCATTCACCTCCTGGTGTCTTCCGAAGTGGGGAATCTTCATGAAGTTCAACAGGGTGGATTGCACTAGGTTCATAGTCCACGACTGGGGGATTATCTTCAAATTATTCCCCTTAGTTCTGGTCAGGTACTTATGTGGGGCGAGCATGTTATAGAATTTGTGTTCTCTGAGGTTGAAGTCGCTAAACTCAACGTTGCAATTTTATCTTAGTCTTCTCGAACTGTGCATATCCCCTTCAGGAGGTACGCCGTAACCAAGGTGTATTTGAAATATCTGGGCACACTGTCTCGATTTAATCCGCCACTCAGAGGTGGTATATAGGTGGATAATATGGTCGGGATCAATTTGGAATTCGCTAGATCATCCTTGTTCTTGGTTCACTTTTCATCTGATGGCTGGGATGGCCTGGCTCCACGAGCAGTGGACGGAGAGGCTGGAAGTCCTCTCGTCGATGATTCTTGTACACCTATAGACATCGACATGACTCTTTCAGTCATGTGGTCGATCAAAAATTCTTCAAAAACTTTCTCTGCAGTGCTCAAATCGTCCGACATACACGCTCGGGGTTAACAATCTCAGGTTCATAAGGTAACTTAGACATAGTAATGGGATAGAGAGTAAGAGCACGATGATCACTGTGAAAAATAAACTTAGTTTGTGGGCTCAAACTCTCAGTTGGAAAAAGTGTTCTCAGTGCATGGCACGATGGGATAAATAGGTAACTCGGATATAGGTCGCTTGCAATGGGTATGAAGCCTTTATTAACTATGTTCTTTCTGTTATGGCGCGGTCCCAACAGTTGGATGGAGAGATGTTTGTCCATAAATGTATTTCTACTCATTTAGAGCGTTGGTCTAACAATTATAATGTCCCCAATGGATATATTGCTTCGCCATGGCAAAGTGCCATATGTCGTTGTTATGATATCCCAACGAAGCTCCAATTTTGTAAATTTTCCTTCTACGAGGTTCCCTCTAGAACCTTCTGCAACTTGTTGATCTTAGCTCTCTTCTTACTTATATTTCTAGCCTTCTTCTCAATGAGCTTTGTCTCGGTAGGCCTTTTTTTGTTTTGATCCTTAGCTTCTTTTAGCATAGTCACTTCGCGTTGTTGATATTCTTTCCTAAGATTCGAGGGTGATCCTTCTTCTTTATCTGGAATAGGTACTTCAATATTCTGTGGGTCTTCTAGTGTTCTTGAAAGTTCGACATCTGGGTCTCTAGTGTTAAATAGATTCGATTTGTTCTTTTGTTCTTTAATCAAGTGTGTGATCCTTCTAGTCATGAATTCTTTTAACTCTTGCTTCTTCTGCTCTAAAACTTCTTGTTCTTCTTGCCTTCTGGCCTGATCTCTTTCAATCCAAGGTTTTCCTAGTAGCATTGTAAATGGGGCACTATTCTCAATAAATTTAATAATCTCAAAATCTTCCTCAATCGAAGTTCCATTGGCATTCGTAGGTATCTGGGTGAGCTTTCCACATAGGTTTATCAACTTTCCTTTGAATAGTTCTATTCCTCCTAATGAAGGAATCATAGCATGCATCCCTATAGCTTCCCAAGTTCTCTCTGTCATAATATTGACCTGTGTTTCCTCATCTAGAACACAATCAATGTCGAATTATCCTATTCTTGCTTCAAGGAATTCTTTTTCTTTGAAGATATCTGATAACCTGACATGTTAGTGGTCATTCAGGGTTTCTTTCATCTGTAGCAAAACTTTTTCTGATTTTTTCTAGGATTCTGTCATAATCTTAGTTTCTGGATCTGCCTTAGGGTTTTCTTGGTTCACATTCATTCTTTCAACCTTAGCAATCATTCTAGGACAATCCAATACTTCATGGTCCATAGATTTGCAACAAAGACAACTGGGTCTTCTTCCAAGGCATTCCTTAGCAAGATGTCCTGATTTTCTGCAACTGTAACAGAGGGTTACTCCTCTCTTTCTTTTAAATGGTCCTCAACCTTTCCTGCATTGCACACTAGGATCATGGTAGCTAACCTGCAAACATTTCTTTCTAGGGTCCTGCATATCCATATTGTTGAAACAAAAATTTCCACTTATCTTACTTCTACATAGAACAAATATTTCATATCTAGAACTTTTCAATATTCTTACCTTTATCAGAGCACAAAGATTTTATATCTTACCTCTTTTAATAAAAAAGTCTCACTTTTTCCCTTCTTAGAGAACAAATATTTCATATCTTACCTCTTTTTTTTCAGATCGAAATTCTTTTCCTTATCACAGAGCTTTTCAAACTAAGTAGAGTACTATGCACTAGAGAAGCATATCTACGCATAGAGATTTCAAAATTTCAGGTTGGATCTTTGCACAAAGCTTCTTCTTCCTCAGTTCCAAGAAATCATACTTTCAGGTCCCAGGAATGGAACCATTTGTTGGCAAAGGGGCAGACCCATGGTTCAACGCTACAACAACACACCAACAAAACCATAACTACCGGCCCTTTCAACAACACCTACGAAGAAGATGAAGTCTCACCCGAGGTAGAGGTAGGGGTGGTTGCAGGACTCAGGTGTCTGCAACCTTAGCTGGGACACATATATGTGATTATGATACTTAATAAAGCACTTAGCACCATTACTTCATCATTATTTACCCAATATCTACTTCGCAGATAAAACAGAGCATCGCAACATTCACCTAGATCTAATGTATCTAAGCACTTAGCATAAATAAATGGATAAGATCTGGTAGATTCAAGCACTAAGCACATTCACCTATATCATATCTAATATCCAGATTCATCATAAGCACAAATCATAAACAGATTTATCTATCTATCTATATCAATCACTTAGCAAATAACACATAAATACATCAGAACATCGCATAGAGAAGAATAACACAATATTTACATGGTTCACCCCCACCCTTGCGCTACGTCCACCAACTCTTCTTTTTTCTTAGCTTCAATCAGTCATCTACATGCACAGAGACATAAAAACCCTACTCCGCATAGGACAGGAAATCTACGCACACCTCGCTAGATCCTCCTTCCCTGAGCTAGGTCTAGCACAAAGCCTTTCATAGTCTGTTACAAACACGTGCACTTAGCTCTACAATTTCTCACAATATGCACAGAGCATCTACAAACCAAACTTGCACTCAACACTTATCTTATCGATCTGTTTACTTATATCAGCTAGCTACTTATTTATACTTTACAAAATAGGCCTAAACATGGGTAAACCCATGGGTCGACATCCCATACCCATTATATATTCCCAAATCCCAAAAAGAACCCAAAAAGGGGCCGAGATCCCGCAATATTTGCTTTGCCTTGTGCTCCATCTTCAATAGGCTGTCAAAGTCCCAAAATAGGTCAACTTGACCAAGGATCTCCCAAAACTTGGTCAAGGGCCAACAGGCCCCCAAAACTCACCTCTGACGCGTCCCAAGTCACTCTGGTCTGACTAGTTCTGCTTCAAACACATTGATCTTGGCTCGAGCTACTTCAACTTGCTATTGTGATACAACCTCCTGTTCAATGAACTCTTGGATGACTGCATCGTTGATAGGTCCCTCTATACACTGTTCAACTGTAGTGACAACCTTCTCTAGCTATGCTCCTTGGCCTTCTACCTCTGTAAACAATTGATAGGCCTTGTATTGTATGGGTTGGAGCCTCTGCGTTACCTCCATAACTCTTCTCTGGATAGTATGGATCTGTTGCTGTGTAGTGCGTTTCTCTTGGGAGCGCTTCATTCTATCCACAATTGATAGGGACTTCAGCTACACTTGTATCTTTTCGTCTTGATACTTCACCTCTTGGAGCTGTGACTCTAGTACCTTCAGTTTCGGGTTCTCCATGAGTTGTTCATAGGTATGGGCACTGTGATCAGTGAGTTTATTACATTCCAGGGTAATATCCTTTATCCTTTTAATTTCACTCCAGGCGGTTGCTCCTCTTTGGTCTCTTACATCTTGGGGTTCTCAGGTACAGTGCGCAGCTCCAAATTTTCTATGCGTTGTTGTAGCTACTCGATGGCTTCTTCAAGCTAGTTCAGTTGCTGTGTAACTCGGTCTTCTTCCTTGATTTCTAAGACTGTCACAGAGCAAAGTGCTCTATTGACCGCTTCTTTTACTTTGAGTTGCTCCACGAGCAACTGTTCCTTTTCTTGCTGTAGTTGTTTTTTTCTTCATCAAAATTCACTTGTATAGAAATATTTTCCTGTTCTGCAGCACTACATTTCTCTATGAGTACTCCTTGTACTTGTGTCAAAGCCTGGGTGGCTTGCACTATTTCTTCCTATGCTCATCGAATGTGAGCTTTGACTGTATCGGCTAGGCGGTGGAGTTGAGATGTCTCATCTCCCAATTCTGGTTCTCCGAGTGTAGTGGAGACTGCACGGCTGGACTATAGGGCCTGCTATACCCCTTGGAGTTTAGTTTCAATTCAATCATACATCTCTTCTTTCTTTGCTTCTTGTTTCTCTGCTATTTCTAGCGAAGCATCTTGCATTCTATGTTCAGGATCCCAATCAACCCCTTTCTTCTCATATTCACTTTCACGTTCTTGATCATTCAGTCATTCATTTTGAATCTGTTTACATTCTTAGATGTTGTGCTGAATGTCCTGAGCATCATAGAACATTCATTGTAAAAACTTGGATCTTCTTTCCATAAGGAGGAGAGACGAATCTGGATGGAGAGTAGTTGTATAATGGAGCATGGAAACAACTTCAGTGGATCGAATTTCTTTGGGAAAATTGTGATAGATACTGGAAAACATTCTATTGAATATAGAAATAGTTTCATTGTCCTACTTTTTCAAACCATAGAACTCTCTAAGCTGTAGGTCCAAATATTTCTTTTTTCCCCAAAACTTTAAAAATACATCTTTCAATTCCTCCCATGAGCTAGTCGTCTTTGGTTGCAAATGCTTGAACCAGTCTTTGGTGTCTCCTTTTAAGGATTGAAGAAAGGTCATCATAAAAAAATCATCATGGTCAATCTCAAACAAATCTATAAAATGCTCAAACCCTTGGATGTGTTTTTCAGCTGAGATGGTATTAGGTTCCCCATCAAACACAGGTAGGTACATATAGTACTTAGGAGGAAAATCATGAAGGACTTGAGGTAGCTCTAAGGGACTATATTTGTGATGAATATTGGGGGATGTTGGATTAACTATAGGGGTGAAATTCTAGTCTTGGATTCATGAGGCTCATCGTTATGATCTTACATGGCTTAGATGGAATATTTTTATCAAGGCCAGTGATAAACTGATGGGACATTCGTGTAACTTTAAGAGGGGGATATATAATTTATAGATTGTAATGTTCATCATTTGCATGTAGTAAGTAAAGAAGAAATTGTCTAGCATTTTCAAGAAAATACCAGAGATAGATTATAACAAACAGTAAAATGACTTAGAAAAAATCCCATTTTGAGCATTTGTTTTCTTCCATAACACCTTCTCATACCTCTACCAAGGGGCATTGTCTTTCAGTGAATGAACTGCATTCAAAATTTGAGTGGAGTCTCCAATAACGTTTTGAGATTTGGATTTTGCATTAAGAGTGGAGTCACCATTGATGTTTTGGAAGTTGGATTGTGCATTGAGAGTGGAGTCACCAATGAAAATTTAAATTTATGGATTCTTCTACCACTGGAATCACCTTCAAACTGATTTTTAAATATGTGGAATCGATAGAGAAAGAATACAACCAATATGTGCCTAAGTTTCTGCTGCTCTTAGACCTTAGAACTCAACCATGTCATTCTTTCCCAGAGAAAATTTTCAATTTCGTCCCTGGTAGCGGCGCCATAATGTCAGCACTCTGTAAATTTTGTTCAGTTGAATAGACAAATGACATAGGTAACCATTTCAACCAACTTTAGAGATGAGGCACTAGCTTGCTCAACTCAGAGAAGGATCTCTCGTGTCACTTAATGTTTCTTTAGCAATCAGTTTCTATATTTGGTTTTTTCTAGGGGGTTCGTATAAAATAACTGAAGAAATGAAGATAACATTTGGGCTATGGAGTCTGGAATGAACAATACATTGTAAAAACATGAAAAATATCAAGAGGAAAAGGATAAATGAGGCGACGAGTCTGAGTTTATATCTGAAATTTGCATGGCATCAGAGGAAAAGAAACATATAAATGCATCAGAACATATCAAAATACATTCTGAATTGGTTAAGAAGAAATACACATAGTCTAAATCGCTTAAGCCAAGAGCATCACAATGATGAATTCTAGGTTTTTGTTTCTCCAATTTAGAYAGATGAAAGTGTAAATGAAATATAATATTATAGGAATCACATACTATGAAAGAAAACAAGACTCATATCACTGTTGATTAGAATCTTTTCATAAACAGTCCAAAATCCGCTTCTGCATTTATATATTCATTCTAGCCCCAAAGTTTACAAAAGTATTCCTTCTCAGAGGGAAGGACCCTCTTTTATCCATCCTTTCTATATCCTCGAGATAATATATATAGGGGAATTACTTAGGGAATTCAAAACATTTAAACTTCCCCATAATTATAAAAATAGAGATCAGTTACAAAAATGAGTGATTTATAAAGACAATTATCCTATTTTAAAGGGATCGTTACGAACAGGTCTGAAATATTTGGGGCCTTTTTCTTCGACTGCCATCTGTCCAAAATTTGCTAGAACATACTCAATCCTACCTGCGAATTTATTTCAGCTTGGTGATTTCGTCCTTTAGAGTGCTCAACCAGGCTAGTTGATTTCCCCCGACACTCTCCATTGCCTCAACTCTGATTTCTGTTTTCTGCCATTTACTCTACTTCTTCTTCATTGCCTTCTTGTAGATTTCATCCACATGTCCATTGATGATTAGGTACCTCATAACAGGGTTTAATCTGACCCCTGATTCTGGTCCAGTCACAGGTTCAGTATGAAATTTAGTTGCTAATATCTGTGCAACCAACCTTTCTCTCTTACTCATTGATAAGCTTGACATGTTAGTCGAAAACCCTATTGTACTAGATACTTTTCGATTGGCGTTTTCCATGTATTCCAACCTCATAGAGACCACAATTTTGTCTCCATGAATTCTACAGAACTCAGGAAATCAATCCAGTTCGATATTAATTCACTTATGAATGAGACGACGATTTCCCGGAGTATAATAAAGCCACCCATATTTGAGACCAATAGTCCTCGAATATTAATCATGAATTACTGACAAGGTATGTTGGTTTTCCATGCTTCACCAATCTACTTTGAATGATGAACTTTTGAGTTAGTTATACGATGACGTTCACTTGACATGTTGGATGGGAAGTACCCGAACCAACGACGTAAGGTGATTTGACTAGCCGTTACCTCCCCCCACGAGTTGTTGATTTGACACATTAGACCATGTGATATCGGGGATGTTTGGAAAGTGGTTTCTGGCAGAATTCTTTTCACCTTGATGTACTTCTAAGGGTGCCACTTATCGACTACTAAAACCACAATGGTTTTCCCTGGTCCACCCTCGCATAATTAAATTACATGCTACTTCGTTGCCCGATATGGGTCTCAACCATTTGATTTAGGATACTTCAAGATCAACGGTCCATAGGAATCCCTCCTTCGCGCTCCCACTATATTTGTCCACATTGCCGCCACATATGACCTGAGCCTCCAAATGATGCCATGTCTCTACACTGATTTAGTCACCTGCTAAATTTGAACTCAGATTTTAGGCATAATTGTTATGGTGATAACACAAGGTAGAGGATTATACAGGTTAACCATGAACAAAGAGACTGAACCCATATCCACCATAGAAAAATCCAAGTATCTAAATCGAATTGATGAGGCGTTTGGAACTGTTTGCAGTCTCATTTCTCTTGAACTCCTCTTTCACATATCCTCCTGTAAAACCCCCAATGAGTCCTAGACCACCATGGAAGGGATTTTTGGAAAATAGCATGAGATGAGGGGACACATGCTTGAGGTGGAATTTCTCACTTTGGATCCAAAAAATTTCGACAATCTCCAAGATTTCTTTACCAAATAGAAGGATTTATTGTCGCAACTCAAGGCTTGTGGGGTTGGTAAATATAAGGAGGAGAAACAAATGGTTCTTACCATTCTCTCCAAACTTGGTCAGGAATACTGAGTGTTTGTATCTACATTTCGTTTAGTTAGGCTCACCTCTGGAGCCACCTGGACGATTTCCTCTCTTGAGAACTTTATTGAGTCTCTACCACAAGAGAAGAATAAGCTCATCAATATGGGAAATATCAAAGTCCTAAAGGCGCATGCACTCACTGTGAAATATGGTATTGGTCATAAATATTAGAAATATAAATACAAAGACAAAATGAAATCACATGCAAATCCAAAGAAGGAAGGGTACTCAAAACCCTTCAACAATGCCTCTAGATCCAAAGGTGGACATGGAAGAAAATGGGAGAAATGCACTTATTTTCATAAAGGATTCCATCCAAAATCCACATGTATGCCGAAAACAAATATATCAAATGGAACAAATAATTCAACAAAACAACCTTGGATATTGCATCCTCGAGGGTGCCGAGAAGAAGAAGCCAAAAGATCATAATCCCAAGAAAGGAAATTCTATCCATGTTTTGATTTCCATCAACTCCTCATCCGATTCTTGGATAGTAGATTGAGGTGCATCACACCACATGTAAGCCACAAAAGAATTCTACTCTTAATTGTACGCATGCAAAGGTCCTCATATTCTGTTGGGGGGAAACTCTCCATTCAATTTCATGAACAAAGGAAGAATTGAACTCACAAATAGAATCTTCGAGAATGTGCTACACGTTCCCAAACTTTTCATCAATCTTCTCTCCGTGTATCAGATAAAAAAATCTGCCATCAGAAAGAGAGTCATATTCACACCTGATTTAGTGGATATATATGACATGCAAACCAATTCTAGGGTTTCTACTAGTGAGGTAAATCATCAATCTAGACTCTACACATTTTCTAAATTTATTGAACTAGATTCTTCATTATTGCTTACCCATGTTGATGAAAGCAGTAGGATATGGCACAAAAGGTTCGGGCATTTAAATTTCACATATATGCAACAACTTAGCAAGCATGGAATGGTTGATGTTCTACCTGAAATCCACTTTTCCAAAGGAATTTGCGAGGGATGTGTTCTTGGAAAACACCCTAAAGAGAAATTCGACAAAGGAAAGACTCAGAAGGCTTCCTTTCCTTTAGATATTATCCATAGTGACCTCATGGGCCCTTTTCCACATCC
>JASDQU010240825.1:200775-212802 GCA_032191745.1 Picea mariana
TAGAGGGCCCATAGTGATAATAGTGGAGGTCATTCAATATAAGGTGGACTAGGTCCACTATATTATTAAATAATACCCACTATGGTAGTTAGATATAATAAATGGGTAATTAGATATAATAAATGTAAGAGGACTTCTTAGAAGGTTCTACTTCTAGAAGATTCCTCCTCTAGAATGTTCTTAGGTGATTGTAGTACTATATAAATGGGTTCAAGCAATGTAATGAGATATGAAGAGAAATATTGTATTTGGAGCTGAAGCTCAATAGGAGGATGCCCCCTCGAAGAGGCAAGTGAACAGGAGAGGATCCCTTCCATAATAGGGTCCATTGTATGGTGTTGCCCTACCTCAAGGGTTTGATAGTAATAAAGAAGATTTTGCATATTGTTCTTGTATATCTGTTGTGGTGCTTTTGTATTCAGTCTTTGGTTCTTAACATATTCCAACACGGAAATGCCAACCAATGAAAAATGCCTATTTTTTTTGTATTTTCAATATACTAAAAAGAAAATGCATGGACTGATGAGCAACCTGATATATAAATTCTACTGTGTATAAAAGAAATAACTCAAGAAAAACACCGAGAAGACAAGAAAACATCCCATATAACAAGGACAAATAAAAAATGGAAAACAAATATAAAGGTTCAGCCCAAAACTTCAACTCCAAATAGGTTTCCTGTCATCCCAGATAATCTCAATAGGTACTATAGAGACCTAATAAGGCTCAACAATTTTCAAATCTCACCCAGCATTCACTAAACCAAGCAAACAAACAAGGGGAAGTGGTATACGTGACTGTTCAAGAGAACAGAGCGTACATACACTTCTTGCAGTGAGACAACAAGCGTGTGTACGTGATTGTCAAGCAAAAAAGGGTGTATATGCTTTAAAACAAGGCCAGGCAAGGGAAAAAGGTTGAAAACTCAGACTCAGAGTGAACAAAATCTATCAAGCAGTGATATGACAAGAAATACAAAGGAAAAAGAGAAATGTAAGAAGAAAAAGTACTTGAACCCTTAGAAGGAAGATCTCTCCCCAGTATGGTCACCATTTCTGTTACAAGGGAAAAAATCTCTATGGCCAAGGGTAAACCACAAAAGACAGGTATGACTACAGAAATCAACTCAATTACAACATATGCTATATAAACTAATGTGAAATACAAGGAAGAGGCCTACCTTGATCCAACGTTTGATGATGTTCCACCATTGAGCACTTTGACCCAAAGCTTTATACCTGCAAGAAGTTCTCGACAAACAAATAGAGAAAGTACATAGTGATAATATAAAAGGGGTTAGCACATCCGATAGAATAATCCATTAATAAATATTACAAACATGCCCATGGATAATAATCATATATTTGCAAGATACCAATAGGACGAGAAAGGATTATTTCTATTAATAATTGATCAACAGAAGTGACAACATTACAGACTTCCATGTTGGCACGGTTCGAAACCAAGAAACCAAGTTCCTTCCAACTAGGTCTCCACCACTTCAATCCTCCACCAAAGGAAATCTCATAGGAAAGAGGCAATGTGGTCCTCTCAACAATAGGGAATGAACTTTGGGGTTGAACATTGTGTTTAGACTTGAGGGACAAAGGGATCCAGACTCAATATGAAGTAATTTCTCCAGAGCAACTTTGCTCTCAAAGTTGAATGATTTCTCCTCTTTTCCATAGCTCGAAATTGCGCTCTTATAGTCTTCAGAATGCAACTGAAGGGACGAGTCGAAACATTTCCAGTATATGGAAGGCCAAGGATCAGAGATCTTCTGTCGTGACATGGAAACCCGACCTCATTTTGTATTTTCTGGCACAAATCCAGATATACGTGAGTTGTAGTGGAGCATCAAGTGTATACCCATCTTGTATAACTGATAGGGAGCGTATATGTGTAAAAATGTATATTTGTGGCTCTGGATTCATCAAAAAGGGATGATAAGTTTGCATAGGGAAATGGAAAAAGGCCCTTTGTGCAAGATAGCAATGGTGAGGAAAATCTTTCTATAACACACGATGGATGGAACTAACCCTCCATAGGTCTCTTATCCTCTGCGAAGTTGATATTGAGGCTCTGTGCATGTAAGACGATTGAAAGAAGATAATAAAGAAGATGAAGAGTTGGTGGACGTAGCTCCAGGGTGGGGGTGAACCATGTATATCCTGTGTTGTGAATGATTTGTGATTGATGGTTTCTCTCTTGTTTATATGATTGAAGTCATAGTGAGATGTTAGATGATAGATGAATCTAATATGCTAGCTTAGTGTTGAATAATGTGATTGAATGCTAGATATGATCTTTATGTGTGTGCTTCGTGCTTAAATATATTGGATCTATGTGAATACTGCATTGATATGTTGTTAACGTTTAGGTGCGCTGTGAACTAAATCTTAATACTAATGGACTGTAATAACTAAGTTCTCTATTAAGGTGTTACAATCACAGATCTGTGTCCCAACTAAGGTTGCATACACTAGAGTCTTGCAACCACCCCTACCTATACCTCAGGTGAGACTTCATTTGCTTTGTAGGTGTTGCCGAAAGGGATGGTATTTAGGGTTTTGTTGGTGCATTATTGTAGAATTGAACCTCGGGTTTGCCCCTGTCCCAACAAATGGTTCTGTTGCCAGGACCTGAAACTGTGATTGCTGGGAACTAAGGAAGAAGAAGCTTTGTGCGAAGATCTGACCTGAAACAATGATTTTTGGGAACTGAGGAAGAAGAAGCTCTGTGTGAAGATCTGACCTAAAATTTTGAAAGCTCCATGCGTAGATCTGTTTCCATGGTGTGCAGTACTCTACTTGAATTGTGAACCTCTGTGCTAAGAAGAGAAGTCTGATATGAATAAAAGAGGTAAGATATGAATGATTTTGTGCTCCGATAGAGGTAAGAATACTAAATTTTTTAAGATCTGGAAGCTTTGTGCTCTGCCGAAAGTAAGATAAGTGGAATTTTTTTTTTCAAGAATATGGATCTAGGAATGTTTGATAAATTTTCTCCTATCTTGAAAACTAGGGCACAACAAGATGAAAGAAGATTTGATATGAGTAGATTTGATAAGAATGATGAAAGATATGTTATTCCTATGCATAGAAAGAGTATTTGGACTAACAAATGAATGCAATATCCTAGAAATGATTTTTTGCAAGTTAGCTACCATGATCCTAGTGTGTAGTACAGGAAATGATGGGGATCATTTAAGATAAAGAGAGGGTTAACTCTTTGTTACAGTTGCAGAAGACCAGGACATCTTGCTAAGGATTGCCCTGGTAGAAAACGTAGTTGTCTTTGTTGTAAATCTATGGACCATGAAGTTTTGTATTTCCCTAGAATAATTGCTAAGCTTGAAAGAATGAAATGGAACAAGTAGACCCTGAGAAAGGTCATGAAACTGAGACCATGGCAGAACCCCAGAAGGAATTAGAGACTGTACTATTACAGATGAAAGAAACCCTGAATGACCACAGAGATACTAATCTATTAGAGATCTTAAAAGAGAAAGAGAAAATAGAATTAAGAATATGAGACTTCAACATTGATTGTACTCTGGATGAAGAAACACAGGTGAATATCATGACAAAAAGAACTTGGGAAATTTTAGGAAAGCCTTCTATGATTCCTTCAATAGGAGGAATAGGATTATTTAGAGGAAAGTTGAAAACCCTATGTGGAAGACTTACCTAGATATCTATGAGTGCTCATGTAACTTCGATATAAGAATATTTTGAATTTGTTAAATTTATTGAGAACAACGCCCCATTTGCCAAGGAAAAGAAGAAGAAGTATTATAGAAGAAAAAGAAAGATTTAAAATATTTCATGACTAAGAGGATCGCACACTTGAGTGAAGAATAGGAGAACATATTGAAGCTATTTAGAACCAGAAACTTGGATGTCGAACTTGAAAGAACACAAGAAGACTCACAAAAGACTAAAATGCCTACCCCTGATAAAGAAGATGTATTTCCCTTGAATACTAGGAAAGAATCTCAATAGTGAAAAGTTACTATTCCAAAAGGAGATAAGAATCAAAATGGAAAGAGGAATACTGAGATGAAGCTCACTGGAAAGAAGGCTAGAAAACTAAGCAAGAAGATATCAAAGATCGAAAAGTTACAGAAGGTTCTAGAGGGAACTTCGCAGAAGGAAAATTTACAAAACTAGAAATTCGTCAGGATATCAAAACAACGTCACATGGCACTTCGCCATGGAAAAGAAATATATCCATTGGGAATAGTATAACCATTAGACCGATACCCCGAATGGGTAGAACGATATTTATGGTCAGAAATCTTGCCACCAGACCATTGGGACCACGCCATAATGAACCAAACTAAATTAATGAAGGTCTCTATCTATTGGAAAGATCCGTTACTTTGCTCTCTATTTATTTCGTCGTCTATTGCACCAATTTTCTGAATTATATCAGAGAGAACTCATTGCTACCACGCTGTTATTAGTAAGATCGAGACTAGTTCTATTGTTTTTCTCACTCATTCATCCATCTGATCTAAGCGTGTATTTTGGATGAGCTCAACGCTGCGAAGAAAATCGTCGAAGAAGTTCTCATTGATCTCATGGATGAGAGAGTAATGTCTGCAAGTATTCAAGCATCATCAACGAGAGGAGTACAAGCCTCTCTGTCGACTGCTCATGGATCCAGACCATCTTGAGTTGTCACAAAAAAGATAACCAATCATAGAGACGACCTAGAAAATGAGAAGCTAATCTCAACCATATTACCCGACTGCATCCTACCTCTATCCAGTGTGGTGAGTCGTGATAGTGTGCCGAGAGGTTTTGAGTATACCATGGTTACTGCGTACCTCCTGAAGGGGATATGCATACTTCGAGCATAGTAGGACAAGATCACAACATTCAAGTTCAACGACTTCAACTTAGGAGACCGCAAGAACCATAGTATGCTTGCCCCGTATAAATACTTGACCAGGACGAAGGGGAAGAACTCGAAGATAATCCCTCAACCATGGATGATGAACCTCTTGCAGTCCACCCTGTTGAATGTAATGAAAATGCTACACTTTGGAAGGCACCAGGAAGTTAAATCTTGTGTCAAGATCCTACTTTCATGTTACCATGGTGGCTACTTATGGCTAGAATTCCGTATCACAGTCGATCAGACGCTGATATATAGGATCACCGGGTTGAGTATGCAAGGACCCGACCCACATAAGTTCTATCCAGGGAAAGCCATAGATTGTGCGTTAGCACAAAAGATCAAGGATACATACAGTGATGTTGAGAAGGGGATGCGAGACTACAAGGTAGATTCCATCCAGAATGATGTAGTGCACCTAGCATGCCAATTAATTGCAGGAAATATAGTAAGGAAGAACAGACCCACGCATGTCACGGGCTTTGTCATTGACCTCACAAATAAATGCATGGAAGGTGCACCAGATGAACTGGGTGAAGTACCTAGTTAATCAGTTGGAATTAGACTATCGTGAGGCTCAGGATCAGGGCTACGAGTTCCACTTTAGCTGGCTCCTAATCCTCATCGTGTTTATTTCTTGGAAGATGCCGGAAGGTGCGACCTTCCCAGACATTGATCCATTCGAGCCGCTTGCTGCGAAGTTTGCCATGCTTTGGTACTCAAGAGACATGGGAAAATAGTGGCAGTCGAACGCAATTTTTCATACATACTATCTCCAGCTGAAGAGGGCTATTGAAGCTTAACCTCGCATGATGCCAAACACCCTACAACAGTTCTGACCCCTCATGAAGTTACGTTCATATAGAAACTTCATCTATATTACTACGCGAGCAGACGAGGATAAGGAAGAGCTTCAGTCGTACTACAAGATCATAGAAGAGGACCTTGAGGAGATAACTAAGGATTGGTCAAGAAACTTCCTTATCCCTACTGACCCTGCAGAGAAATCTGATCATGAGCTTGAAAACCTAGAGGCCACTCACAAAGAACATGACACTCTTGGAAACAACATAAGGAAGAAGACCGAAAAATTCCAAGAATTAAGAAACACCTCAAAAAAGACCGCTTTAGTATCACCTGGCCGAGGGGGTGATGATGAAGTAGAAGAGATAAATGGCAAAGAAGATGAGCGTAAGCAAGGATAAGTAACACCGACTAGAGATGAGGCTGACCCCTTGAAGAAGAGGAAGGTTTCTTCCCCGAAACCCTCTTCCCGAAAGAAATCCAGAGCCACTTTGACCAAGATGCAGAGTGTGCTCACTGTTGATGACTTTGAATTCATCATCACAGCTGTAAATGATGCCTCATAGGAAATATTGTAGAAGCAGGAAGCCAAGTAGGAGGAGATGTATGACATAATCAAGGTCAAAATCTGAGGGGTACAATAGGCCCTTTAGTCCAGTCGCACAGTGTCCATTGTGCCCCTTCCATTGAGAGAACCAGAGTTGGGAGATTAGCCAACCCAACTCCACCGACTAGTTGATGCGACCGAAGCTCGCCTTCGTCGCTCACAAGAAGAAACTGAACAATCCACATAGGCCCTGAAGTAAGTGAAATAAGTACGCATAGAAAAATTCTGACTTGCAGAGCAGGAGAAGGTTTCCCTCCAGACAAAGATTGAAGAGGAGAAAGCACAGATTCAGTGAGAAAAAGAGCAGTTGTTCACAGAGAAACTTGAGTGAAATAAGCAGTCAACATAGCACTTCGCTATGTGACAGTCTTAGAGACAAAGGCATAAGACTGCGTCGAGCATCAAGTAGAGAAGCTCACGGAAGCTATCCAACAACTACAACAAAGAATAATATACTTATAGCTCTGCATAGTGCCTGACACTCCGCAGGAGGTGAGAGATCAAAGAGAAGCAAATGCCCAGAGCACATTTGAGAGAATAAAGGCCCTTTCCATGGAATGTAAGAAACTAATTGATCATAGTGCCTAGAATTATGAGAAACTCACTGAGAATATGGAATTAAAGGCACTGGAGTCACAACTCTAGAAGGCGAAGCACCAAGCAGAAACAATAAAGGCACAGCTGAAGCCCCTGTCAGCTGTTGAAAGAATGAAACGACCCCAAGAGAAGCACACCTCTCAATAGTAGGTCCACACTATTCATAGCAAATTCATGGAAGTGACTCAGAGGCTCCAACCTATATAGGATGAGGCTTTCCAACTATTCTCATAGATCTAAGGCCGAGGACTAGAACTGGAGCAAGTCGTCACTGTAGTTGAACAATGCTTAAAGGGACATGTTAACGAAGTTGTTATCGAAGAGTTTGTTGAGCAGGAGACCATGGCACAACAATAGGTCGAAGCAGCTCAAGCCAAGCTCGAGGATTTTGAGGCAGAATTACCCATATCAGAGTGACTTGGGATGAGTCACAGGTGAGTGTTGGGGGCCTGTTGGCCCTTGACCAAGTTTTGAGGATCCTTGGTCATGTTTGACCTATTTTTGGGATTTCAACAGCTTGTCGAAGGAGGAGCGCAAGATGAAGAGGAGGTCATGTGATATCATCCCATTTTTAGGGCCTTTTTGGGTTTTTGGGGTATGTAACAGGTATGGGAATGTCAGCCCATGGGTTTACCCATGTTTAGGCCAGATTTTGCAATGCATAAATAGAAAGCTAGGTGATGTAAGAAGAGCGCCTAAGTGTGCTAAGTCCTAGAGTTCGATCTCTATGATCGAAGGGTTGTAAGTTGTGCTAAGTGCAAGTAATAGTTGTAAGTTCTTAGTGCATACTATGTGAGGCTTGCAGAGCTAAGTGCAAGTGATTGTAAGAGACTATGGAAGGCTTTGTGCTATAACTCAAGGAAGGAGGATCTAGCAAAGAGTGCACAGATCTCCCATTCTCTGCGAAGTTGATCTTGAGGCTCTGTGCATGTAAGACGATTGAAAGAATATAATAAAGAAGATGAAGAATTGGTGGACGTAGCCCCAGGGTGGGGGTGAACCACGTATATTCTATGTTGTGAATGCTTTGTGCTTTATGGTTTCTCTCTTATTTATATGATTGAATGCTTAATGCAATGTTAGATGATATATGAATATGATATGATAGATTAGTGATGAATAATGTGTATGAATGCTAGATCTGATCTCTATGTGTGTGCTTCGTGCTTAAATCTATTAGATCTGTGTGAATACTGCATTGATCTATTGTTAGGTTTTAGCTGCACTATGAACTAAATATTAATACTAATGGACTGCAATAACTAAGTTCTATGTTAAGGTGTTATAATCATAGATCTATGTCCCAACTAAGGTTGCAAACATCGGAGACCTACAACCACCCCTACCTCTACCTTGGGTGATACTTCATCTGCTTCACAGGTGTTGCCAAAAGGGCTGGTAGTTAGGGCTTTGTTGGTGCGTTGTTGTATCGTTGAACCCTGGGTATGCCCCTATGCCAACAACAACTAGAACCCCCAAGGGGGAAACAACAACAAACTACCATGTAATAACAACAATAACCTCTAGGCTAACTTCCGTTGTGCTCTCTGTGGTGAGTATGGAATTATAATCACCATTTCCCCCAAATTACCGACTTCAAATGAATGAAAGAGTCCATGAATAGACAACATCCTCTAGCGCCACCTGCCCCTCAGTAGGCCCCACAACAATACTTGCAACAACCACCCCCAGTCGTTATGCAAAACCCGATTCCACACCAAGGCGTGATGAATACCCAACAAGAGGTACACCTTGCCCCACCCCAAATGGGGCAGTATCAACACCCAGGTCCCATTCAACCTGGAAATCTGGTCGATCACAACATCCTCCTCACTAGCGAAGAAGAGATTCTTCTGCAAATACATGGTTGTCAATATGGCATGCCTTCTTAATATACACCAACTAGCTCATACGCGACTCCATCTACAATGGGGCAACCATTGATGATCCCACGCCCTAAAATTGAACCAAACCCTCATATACCTCACATTCTATTACAATGGAATGTAAATAACCCTCATGCTAGGGAAGCACATAATTACAGTCTGGTCGACGACTTAGAACAATCTCTTATATTCATGTCTACATTGGTGGTCCTCCAAACCTATCCATATTAATGGAAATCCTTACCTTCCTCCTTGGGGACAGTCGACCCAATTGATAMGCGATCCATTACCTTTGATCTAGATARTGGAGAACCATGCCTCCCTRCCCTGGTAGCTTTCTAGATACCAGTTAAGATCGAAAAAATCACAATTCATCTATGTATCATTGATGAAGGTGCATCCACATGCACAATGTCCAAATTTGTATGGAAGAAACTTGGCTCACCAAAGATAGTACCATCTGCCATCACCCTAAGAGGTTATGATGGTCGACCATCATCCCCTAAAGGCTTCTTCCAAAATTTCCCCATAGAACTTGGGGGAAAAACCATCCTGATCGACATTGAAGTTATCGATGCCCCAATTGATTAAAATATATTGTTTGGACATAGCTACATGTATGATATGAAGGCGGTAGCCTCTTCTGTGTTCCAAATGATAATGTTCCCCCATAACAGGAAAATTTTCACCATCGACCAACTTACACATTACGAGCCTAATCATTCCGCCGACATTGATAACATTCTCCCCCTTGTCTGCACTAGCTCAGATTCTTATTCAGTCATTAACATGAGTCCCAGAATTTTTAAGGACCTATCCTTTCTAGGGGAATATCATGGAGCATCACCTCTCCTACACCCTTCAACAAAAGTGTGTGTAGTATCTTCTAATGGAACAGATATCAGAGACACTACTCCCACCGAGGCCTCTCCTCACATTGAAGCTCCACCAGTTGGAGAACTATTACTTTAAGAATTCCATGAGAACCCCACTGCATCACTTATCCATGATTTCCCCCCTACTCCAAGGGAAAATTCTAGTTTGGGAGACAGTCCCTCAATCCATTACCCAAATTCCCTTCTTCTACCCCCCACCAAGAGTCCAAGAATTCTAGTTAGCCACTACCCTTACTCTTCCTAACATGGTGATTTCCATCCCTGTATGGTATCTTCATCCACCCATGATGGTTCCTCAACCATATCTCCCTCCTCATACACAGGAAATACCGATGTAGATCCCAGTATAGGCTCCTTCCACACCACCCTCACCCCCAATTGTTGGCACCACCGCGACTGCTGGGGGCAGATGAAGGATGAGCGTACCCACAACTCCACTTACTCCTCGAGCTCAACCTCCTTGTGCACTATGCCAAAGAGATGGACACCCCACTAAGAGGTGTCCTACTCTTCCTGAGTTAGGAAATATAATCCAGCTCCCTAGAGCAACCCCATTTCTCACTACTCCACCAAGTACATCCATTGCTACTACGAAGCCCTCAAACACACACAATAAAGGGTTACAAACCAAATTCACTTGTGCCATATGCTTAGAATATGTCCACTACACTCATCATTTCCTAGATCTACCTCAATTTCACCAAACCTTAGCCCCAGTATGCCAAACATCTGGGCTAGAGCCCTCTCAGCCACTCTCTATTAAGGCTGACATTACTGATATTCGATATATCTCATCATCAGTACCCGAGTAAACGAGACACGATCCAAAATATCGTGACATTTTATTTATGACTAGCAGTTCCTCACACCTTGTCCATGATATCCCGTCTATGTCCTCACCACTGGAGGACAATAACACTCATATTATGAAAGTTCCCCCTGTCACCTCCCACGATCCCTTGTATTCTCGCATTTTCCACTGCGACAAAATTATCCTGGAGGAACTCACTACCCTTGATTTCCCATGGAATGTGCTCCATCATAGATCACGTTTTCTCTCACAGGAGGCCTTTCACCTTGATCTAGGTGGATATCGGTGCCCACCCACCTTTTCCAACTGGATCAAAATAGTTTTCTGGAAATTTTGGCAATTTACTATTTTTAGTAATTTTTGGTAGCTCATTGAGCCCCCAAAATGAATATCCTCGACGATACCTTTCCAACGGGTTATCATGCACCTAAAACATAGATCATATGCAAACGTTACGACCCCGGGAAGTTGATGTACTAACTTACCCAAACGGGGCCCACATGACTTTTGGCGGTTCATCTCCTAAGGTTAGGTTTTTGGATGTATAGGGTTTTTGGCACTCCTATTTATTGTAAAAAAGGCCTTCATAGATTCATTGTAATCATCTTCTTGCAAATGCGAGTAGCCGTTATATCTCTTCTCAGAGATAAGCTGCCACCATTCTAGCGAGTCTTTCACTTTGTATTTTTACAGTCTCTGTACATTTATTTCATTAATAGAAATCATGTATTACTATATATATTGTTGGCACAGGGGCAGACCCAGGGTTCAACGCTTCAACAATGCACCATCAAAACCCTAACTACCAACCCTTTCGGCAAAACCTGTGAAGCAGACGAAGTCTCACCCGAGGTAGAGGCAGGGGTGGTTGCAAGACTCAGGTGTCTACAACCTTAGCTGGGACACAGATATGTGATTCTTATTCTTAGAAAGTACTTTAGAAAAGATCGTTCATCATTATTTAACCCTCAAGGCTCTCCACAAATGGCACAGAGCACTGTAGCATTCACTTGGATCTAGGTTAAGTTAGCACTTAGCAACAACAAAATAGGTTTAGCACTCAACACTTTCATATATGTCAGATCTACACCCATACATCTAAGAATCACAAAGAAAAGTGGATATATCTAAGAGTATCATAGCAAAGCACATAGCATAATCATATCAAAGAATAACACATGGAAAGAAACCAACACACTAGGTCGAATCACCAAGCATAACACACAGAGTTACCGTGGTTCATGTTGACATGAATTTTAATTTTTCCACCCTTTAAAACTAAAGCTTCATCTTTTCCTAAGTCATGGAGCCGCCCTTAGTCCAAAAAAGGGAGTTAGAGTCTTCCGTTCCTTTTCAGGTTTCGAGATTCGGTTTTTCTCGAGGTATGATATACAAACATCCCATTTTCTTGATGCTGAAATCTCGAAACCATTTAACATATTAAAAAGGTGAAAAAGGGGGGAAGAAATAAATGTTACATTTTTCGTCGCTTTCCACAAAGCACTCTTTAATCCATCATTA
>JASDQU010240825.1:256471-273416 GCA_032191745.1 Picea mariana
AAGAAGGTAAACTCTTGGGCCATATTTTGTCTAAAGATGGAATCAAAATCGATCCCAAAATGGTTGAGGCAATAGATACAATAATTTTTCCTAGAAATGTAAAAGAAATTCAGTCTTTTTTAGGAAGAATAATTTTCTTGAGGAGATTCATCCCTAACTTTGCTAAAATTGTGAAATTGATAATAGATATGCTCAAAACAAACAGTGAAGTGAAATGGATAAGCAAATCCAAAGTGCCATTTCAACGTATCAAGAAAGTAATAAGCGAAGCACCAGTCTTGGCGAGCCTAGATTACACAAAAGAGTTTTTGATTTTTTCTTTTGCTTCAGAACATACTATTGCAACTGTATTGTTACAAAAAAATGAGGAATGTTTTGAGTGGCCTATTGTGTTTTTTAGAAAAAGTCTCAGAGATGCTAAGTTGATATATGACATATTGGAGAAACAAGCCTATGCAATGGTGAAATGCAATTGATTCAGTAGTAATTAATTTTTGGAAGATAATATTTTATCCAGGTTTGGTTGTCCTCGAAAAATAGTCACTTATAAAACGCAATCATTTAAGTCAATGGCCATGATAATTTTTTTCCAAAAATATAACATCGTACTAGGACACTCAACAACTTACTATCCACAATGTAATGGTCTGGCCAAATCATCCAACAAAAGGATGATTACCGTGATAAAAAAGGTTTTGACTGAAAACAAGAAAGCGTGGCATATCCATTTAAATTATGCTCTATGGGCCAACATAATAAGTACTAAAAGATCGATTGGGATTTCCCCTTTCCAGATGGTATATGGCGTTGATGTCATTTTACCAATAAAACTTTCTCTTCCAATAATGAAAATATGGCAGGATTCAAATGAAGAACCCAATGATGTTACCAGAAGGATAAACCAGATGGTCTAAGTACAACAAAATAGGGATGAAGTAAATGAAAGGTTGCAAAGATATTAGGATAAAATGAAGGCCTTATTCGTTCAGAAAGCTAAAGATAGAGAATTCCTCCCTGGCAACTTGGTCCTAAAATGGGAAGCCAAGAAAGAAGACGATGGAAAACATGGCAAATTCGATCCGATCTGGTCTGGCCCATACATGATTTCGGCCTTTGAAGGAAAAAATGCCTTCTTATTAGAAAACCGAGATGGAGACATTCTCAATGCCACTGTAAATGGGTGGCATCTTAAACATTTCATGCAATAATGTGTTTCTAACTCCTCATTGTACATACCTGTTTGTTTTCATGCTTTTTGTATAGATACCAAAAAAATAAATTAGAGGTTTCTTTTCATGATGTTTCCTAACAATTATAATGTTATGTTATTCGCAGGGAAAGTTTCTAATGAGACAACGAACTTGAGGTATTGAAAGGTGACATGCACATGTATTCCTATCAAGTATCTCACAATGAAAAGGGTAATGAACGAGTAATATTTGAGATGTAAATATAAGAGCTAATAAAGGTATGGAATCCCATTTTAAAATTAAGGATAAAATCCCTAAGAAGTACGAATGAATAAATCATCGATGCATTTTTGTTAAAAAAAAACTAAATCAAAGAAGTTCTTGAAGTAATAAAAAGGGGACTTAAGGAAAGGTTATAAAAGATAATTAAGAAAATCTCTAAGAACAACCATATGTACCACAGTTTTCTAAAACACCCTTTACCCTCTCCTTGACCATAGTAAATCCTTTTCCTGCCTCACCATGGATGTCTAATCATAAAGTTTCCTGAGAACAAAGGAGTCTCTCTTTGGTCATGAAAACTCTCGAACAAACTTTCAAGAAAGAGAGTAGGTTGTGTTTTTAGTTCTTTGACTTTGGCTGGATCATAAACATGTCTAGGTTAATCCTAACCTTATTAGTTATCCTAATAGGAATAACTGATCAGTCTTTCTCAAGGAAGTTCCCTAGACTAAAGGTCAAAAATTTTTCCTTGAGAAGTTCTTTGAAGCCCATGATTTTTGAAGGTGGGTGAGAAGATTAACCCAGAGCTATTTAAATGAGTTGACATACTTAGATTCTTTTTCAAACATATATCTTCCCGAGTGTATTGCATACTCATTGATTTCCCCCACTTTAAAAAATAAAAAAATGAATACAGAGAGATGGTGAAAGGAAATTCAACATTGATTGCCCCCATCTAGTTCAAAGAGATGAAGAAAGGAAATTCATTATATTGATTTCCCTCATTGTTATCACTGAAATTTCGTTCGCACATGGTTACAGGAACTCAACATCATCAAATAGTGATGAAGTCATCCATGGACCTGAATTAACACCAAAGTATTCATAAAAGGGTCAAAACTATACAAAGTAGTGAAAAATTGAAGGGCGCTATGAAAACACTAGGCGCATACGCACATGCGCGGAACATGAATGCAGAAATCGTGCACATGCACACGATGCGTGACTGTTATCGAAAAAAACCATGCACCTGAGAAACAACGCATTTATGAGAGTGGTCGGCCTCCCACCCACTTATGGTTCAGCTCCCAAGCCGATTTGACACTCAAATCTAGACTGGATTCGATTGGAGGGCTGGTCAAAGACCTAGAAATGCCCTAATTAGCCTCTTTCACACTACAAACCAGTTGAACAATAGCTCAAAGGAATGCTATAAAAATGCCATGGATACACTTCATTTTTCAAGGAATTCAAAGAAAAGTTATGTTGCCATTATTCTCTTGAGGACTCCATCCTTACCAAGAGTATATTTGCACCATTGCATTAGGCAATCCATCTCACCCCTTGAGTGGATTTGTAAAGAGTTCTTTCATCATTTTCCATTTGTATTTGTTGTAAGAAGAGCTTGCTAGTAGGGGTCCAAGAGCCCTCCCTTGGAGGAAGAAGGGACTCATAGTCCCCTTTCTTCTTGGTGTATTCTTTCACTAATAGATCAACCTCATCATTGGTGACATGGGTCTTATGGTTCTTTTTGTTTCTATGTCTCTATGCTCATGAATTTAGTTGTTATTTTATTTCTTAGTTTAATTCTTAGTTATTGTTTTCTATTTCTTTCCCTAACTCTTTTCCTTCCAGCTGTCCTTCTCAGCAGACCCAACTGAGATTGCAAGCACCTCTATTTTGCTCACTAAGGTGACGGAAGAGGTGCAACAGATTGGTGACTCCACTGGGGAAAGGTATCAATTTCCTACCCCATTTGGGTTTTTCTTGCTCTTCTTTTAGTTTGTTTAACTTGCAGGTACACTAACCAGCCTAGGCCGACCTGCCACTCAGCCAATTCCAAGTTGAATTGAGAGAAATCCATCCGAATTTTTCATTCTCGACCGTGTGTCATATATGCGTGGGTTTTTAGGCCCACATACATGCATCGTGTGCACATGCGCTTAAATCGTAGCTCTGTTCTGTGCACGTGCACTCGTTGAATTTTCTCTGTTCGCGCACATGCGCTCTGTGTGCCTCTGTCTCCCCTGAGACCCGCGCATCTGTGAAAAAATTCACATTGTAAAGTTGTTGAGATGTGGGGAAGGCCATTTGCCTTCTTAAAAATGATTTCAAGCATGTTTTAAAGCTGCACCACACTTAGTCTCCTCATCATATAAAGGGGTTAGTCAAAAACACATAGGCACTTAGGAGGTTAAAATCAATTTCCCTTCTTTTCTTTCATTTTTCACCACATGGTTGGCTTGTTTTGACTCACAAGATAAGTTGGAAATCATTTTTAATCACATTTAACTTGCATTGGGACTAGAAGTTGAATAACAATCGCTTAGTATGCTCTTCTCTCGCGCCTCCAAGCGATCTTGAGAATCGGAAAAAGATTGTGAAACGATTTCATCTCCCTTAAGAACATTAAAACTTTTAGGAGAGGACAACAACCCTTCTTGGGACTCTTAGTTTACTTTTTCAAACACATCTTAATATTGTAATGGGCCCATACATGCCCACATGCTACAAAGATAGGATAGTGTTGAAATTTTCTTTCTTAGATCAAATCACTAGAGAAGTTTAAAGGTTTTGTAACGGGCCCATACATGCCCACATGATCAATCTAGGATAGTTTCAAATATTTTCTTAGATTACATCACAATAGGGAGTTAAAGGAATAGTAACAGACCCACATGTCCACATGCTAGCTTCCTAGGGAATTTTGAATTACGCAAGGTTGTACCAAAGGCACTTAGTTAATTAGGTAATCAAACACTTGTAAGGACCAAGTGAAGTCCACATGCAGCAAGGTGACATCTAATTCACTAAAAATTGGCACACTTTCACTCACACACAAAAGTCACTTATCACTCACATAGCTTCTTCTTGAAACGTGGAGGTCAAAGTAAGTTTCCTCCAAAGGGATTCCGAAAACACCCAACCCTTTTCTTGACAAAACTATCCACTCCCATTTTTAATCAACGAGGTTGGTTTGCACCCCCAACCTCCCAAAACAACTACATCTAAAATCTTTCTAAAAAATCACTAAGTTTTCCTCCACAGGAGGTGCCAAAATAATTTTTTTAGTCTAGGTAGGATTTCAGGGATAGGCATCCAAATAACTCCCCGTTATCTGGTTCTCACATTGTCAAAACCATAGAAGTTGTCAAATAGGGAACTAAAAATCCTCCAAGTCAAGTGTTCCTAATACCATAAGGCAGGGAGATACCTGTGAAGGGTTGAAGGCCAAGGTCTGGTTGTTTTGTGCGTCCCCCCTTGAGGCACCCACCTCTTGGATGGGATCCATCCCGTTACCCATTTCTTAGGCCGAAAATCTAAATGCCACACTTTGACCGAGGTACCTAGTGACCAAATTTTAGGACATCTACCTAGGTGGAAATTGTGGGCTGCAATTGCACCTTGATTGGATTTTGTGTGGCTATTGGAAAATATCGCCAGCTTTTTCTGGATATGCCCCCTTTACCCCTCATTATAACCAATTATTTCATCCTTTACTAGTTTCTCTTCCAGTGACTTTAGACCCCACTGTTGAGTACTATTAGAAGGTCTATTGCTATTTGAGAGGAAGGACATTACATCTTCTAGGACACAAGCATTTGTTTTCTTTTGATTCCCCACGTGGACAAAACCCACTTACCCACATATATATACTTCTTTTTCAAAAAACATTTTATGTATGATGCACCTATGATTACAGTTTGATTTGGATATATATATTGTGTAACATTCAACGCAAAGGCTCTTGTTTCTATATTACTCTCACCACTATTTGCACACATTCATGTAGCTAGTCGGACATCATAGGGGACCCACAGAACCCCCATCATTCACGACGCTTGCTAAACCTCCCTCCTATATTTGGGGGAGTGTTTGGTCTTGCCCACTCATCGACACCTCCTTCACACACTCCTGTGAGTGCTACTGTTTTAGGATCAGCTTTGCTTGGTTCTACATTACTTGGGTCCACTTCCCAAGGTCATCCGTTCACTCGCTCTCCTTTACACGGAAGCGAGGGACCCACTTCCTCCCAAGGGGGAAGCACCAACCCACCTAGCCCCCTTCAAGGGTCAGGTTCACAACACACTCACACCATGGCTGGAGCTAATCCTCCTGCCCCACTACAGATGCCATATTTGGCCTCTCTCAACATACCGGATCTCAACAAACTCACCAATGATCCTATATTGCATGCTCCCACATGGCCTACAATGCCCACAAAATTACCTTCAGACATACCAAAGTTCTAAGGAAAGGAAGGCAATGACCTTGCCAACCATGTCATGACCTTTCAGCTATGGTGCTCTTCCAATAGAATTATGGATGATTCCATCAGACTGCGATTATTTCAACACACACTCATTGGCCCATCAGCCAAATGGTATGTAGAAGAAAAATCAGGGTCCCATGCAACTTTTGAGTCCTTGGCCAAAGCATTCTTGACCTTCTTCCAATTACCAATCTTCCACGACAATGGTCTAGAACTACTTTATAATTTCAAACAAACCTCAGCCACACATATCGCTGACCATATTCATGAGTGGCACAGGCGACGTAGTTTGTGCAAAGCAGAAACCACCAAGCAACAATGTCTTGATTGGTTTCTTAGATCACTTGTCTCTCTCCTCTGTAAGGATGTAGCTTCCACCTTCCCTCAATCTGAAGAGGAAGTCATCAGTAAGGCCCAAAAATATGACCTCATCTATGCACAGTCAGGGTACTTATACACTGTACTTCCTAATCTTCCAAAACCTGTGCCATTTGGCCAAGACAAACCCAGGATGTCTCACTCAGCAGACAAACTGATTGGTAACACCACTCACCATGGTCCACAACCTCACCCACCACTGACGTATGGAACACCTCAATACCTGCCAGCATACGGGGGCACTTCTTATTACCCCCACCCCCTTATCAACAACCATACCCTGTTGCGATACCTCCACCCATTAGTGGACCACCGTCGGCACCCCCCATACATCCACCTATTCAAACAAACTTTGGTACCCCCTCTACCTCAGCTTATAGTACTATTGAAAGCACTATGCCTTCCTATGTACCTTATGGATCATTATCACCACAAAATATGTACTTCCCATTTCCTGGTCCCCCACAACCCATGGCTCCCCCACATCCTCATGCGGGGGTGAATTTTGTTCAACCCTCTGTCGTTCAACAATACTAAAATTTCGAACAGCTGAATACGGCCAATCCAACCCATCTGTCGAAAAATACCAAAAATAAAGGATGAAATAGGAATAACAACAACCCAGGTCAAGGCTGGAATCAACTCCAGCTGAACCAATCCACTGGGGGAAGCCAGAACCAAGGGAATCAAAACCCCCAGGGGGGAAATAGTAATAGACACCAAGGGAGAAATAACAATAATGTTAAAACCAACTTCCCTTGTGCCCTTTGTGGTGAGTTCGGCCATTACACCCATCATTGCCCCCAAATCATCGATTTCAAATGGTTGAAAGACTCTGGTAGTCTTCCCCATCCTCCAACACCGCCTGCCCCTCAGCAAGCACCACAACAATACATGCAACAACCCCCTCCTGTTGTGCTGCAGAATCCCATTCCACATCAAGGTGTGATAAACACCCAATAGGACACACAACATCCTCCACCTCAGGTGGGACAATACCTCAACCCAAACAATCCAACAGATTGCACAATTCTCCTCACTAGTGAGGAAGAAATCCTTTTGTAAACACGTAATCGTCAGTATCATGCACCTGCTAAGTCTCCTTCTATCCCACCAGAGACAAACCCTACATCGACGGGACCCCCGTTAGTGATTCCTCTCCCTTCCACCAAACCCCCGCTTCACATCCCTTGCATCCCATTACGCAGGAATGTCCACAACCCACGGGCTATGGCAGCTCATAACTATAGTTTGGTAGACGACTTAGCACAATCCCCAACTGCCATGTCAGTGTTGGAGGTCCTCCAGACTTGTCCTACTCAGTGGAAATCATTACTTTCCACCTTGGGGGAAGTCAAGCCCGCAGATACCCGATTCATTACCTTTGATCTTGACAGTGGAGAACCTCGCCTTCCCGCCTTGATCACTTTTCAAATACCAGTAAAAATACGGAACATCATAGTTCATCGATGTATCATTGATGAAGGTGCATCTACATGCATTATGTCCAAAATGGTATGGCAGAAGCTTGGTTCCCTCGAACTCATATCCTCTGCCATCACCTTACGAGCTTACGATGGGCGACCATCGTCTCCTGAAGAGCTCTTCCAAAATCTCCCCGTCGAACTCGGGGGCAAGACTATTCTCATCAACATCGAAGTTATCGACACCCCACTCGATTATAATATCCTGTTCGGTCGTAGCTACATGTACGCTATGAAGGCAGTGGTATCTTCTGTCTTTCGGACAATGATGTTCCCTCACAATGGGAAGATCGTTACTATTGACAAAGTCTCACATTACGAGCCTAATCCATCTGCCAACATCGATAACATTCTTCCTCTCATCCACACAATCCATGACACACACCCACTCATCGATATGGATCCTGGAATTTTCAAAGATCCATCCTTGTTAGGAACATACCATGGAGCACCACCACTCCTTCATCCTTCCAATCAAGTATGCATCATATCATCTAACAGAACTCACACAGAGGATACCCTTCCTCCTACCAAGGCTTCTATCATATCTGACGTCCCACTTGTCGTAGCACTCCCCCCTCAAGAACCTCCTGCACACTCGTTGACCCCACCAATCCATGATTCCACCTCTCCCCAGGGACATATTCAAGTTTGGAAGACAGTTCCCCAAGCCATCACCCAAATTCCCTTCTTTTACCCTCCACCAGGCATCGAAGCTTTTCAGGTAGCCATAACACTCAGACTACCTAATATGGTGTTAGCAATCCTAGTTTGGTATTTACACCCACCAGAGATGGTCCCTCGACCATCCCTTCCCCCACAAAAAGAAGGAATCCCCATGACGATTCCCATACTTACTCCCACCACACCCCCACTCACTAACCCCCCTGCCACAGCTTGGGGTAGGAGAAAGAAAAAGGAGCCCACATCTCCACTTCCTCCATGCATCCAACCTCCTTGCACACTATGTGAGAAAGAGGGACACCAAACCAACAACTGCCCATCTCTACCAGAGTTACGGAATTTGATTCCACTCAATCACACTCCCCCACCACTCGCCACTACAACCAGTCCTGCCACTACCACCCCCCATTTCAGTAGTAAAGGGTTGCAGACCAAATTCGCTTGTGCTATATATTCAGAATATGGCCATTATACCCACCATTGTCGAACACTGCCACGCTTTCGGCAGACATTAGCCGCAGTACGCCAGAGCTTCCAGAGCAACCCCAATCCTGCTACGTCCTCCTCCACCAATATCACTGACATTCGTTATGTCACCACTTCAGTCAATGAACGCATGAGACGCCCTTGCTCTCTATGTGACTCATTAGCTCATTTTACATACCAATGTCCTATGATCCTTGAACATAGGCAAAACCAATTGACCCTGCTTCAATGGCCCGCAGAGTCGATAATTGACATTACCTCGTCACTAGCATATTTTCATGTCATTTCTCCTGAACTCGAGGCCATTCCAATGCCTCCATGGTTCTTAGACGACTTATCTGAGGATTCACCCCCCAATCCCCCCAACTCTCCTGCTCATTCCCCTACGGACATTTTACACCCAACTACCATGGGTACCCCTCAGTACTTCAATATATCGTTTATGTCGAGCGAACCCTCACCATCTCCTAGCATTGTTTCCCCTGTTTCTTCCTCACCAGGGGGAAACCACACGACCATCGTCACTGATATCACTCCTCATGACCCCTTGTATTCCTGTCACTTCCAATGCGACGAAAGAATACTCGAAGAGTTAAACCACCCGGACTGTCCCTCGGATGCGCTACACCACCATGCACTCTCCTTTCCACAGGAAGCCTTCGTGCCTCTTAACCAACACCCCATTTACGCGGTCGAAACCAAGGATTTTATCCCATCAGGGCCTATCGAGTGGTTCAAAAACCCCATTCTTGCCCCTGATGCTTTTGAAGAAGGAAACATGGCCAACATTTCCCCGACCATTAAAATCGACATTTCCATCAAAAATGGCACCGTCGAGGAAATCACCATTGGAGCTGCTTGCACTCCTCACGAAATCACCGCATATAAAGCCCTATTCCAAGAATATCGAGATATTTTTGCCTGGTCATACACGAAAATACCTGGCCTCGATCCCTCCATCATCGAACATCGCATCGACACCTGGCCTGACATTACACCATTTCGTCAAAAACAACGACCGCTACACCCATCCAAAGCCGCGGCCATCAAAGCCAAAATTGACAAATTATGCGTTGTTGGGTTCATTTACCCCATCGCCTATACCTCATGGGTTTCCAACCCTGTACCTGTTAACAAAAAATAGGGCACTATCCGCATTTGCACAGACTTTCACGATCTCAATCACGCATGTCCCAAAGACAACTTTCCAATGCCTTTCATCGATCAAATTATCGATGACTACGCAGGCCATGAGGCTCTATCCTTTATGGATGGATTCTCTGGTTATAATCAGATTCAAATTCACCCTGCCAATTAGTATAAAACCGCATTCACTACCCCTTGGGGTACTTTTGCATATCGTGTCATTCCTTTTGGCTTAAAGAATGCCGGTACAACTTTCCAACGGGCTATGACATACATCTTTCATGATCTGGCTCATATCATCCTCGCCTACTTGGAAGACCTCACAACTTGATCCAAGAAACACACCCAACATCTTGATGATTTACGAATCATCTTTCAATGGTGTCATCAGTACAACATCTGCTTGAATCCTCTCAAGTGTGTGTTATGTGTCACCATAGGGCGCCTCCTCGAATTTATTGTTTCCCAAAGAAGTATTACCATGGACCCCCTCAAAGTCCAAGATATCACCGAATTTCCACCTCCCCGGAATTTACGTCAACTTGAGAGCCTATAGGGAAAAGCTAACTTTCTACAATGCTTTGTCTCAGATTACGCCATATGTGCACATAGTTTCCTTCACTTACTACGTCACGACATCCCATTTCACTGGGATGACCATGCCCAACAGTCATTTGACGATATTAAAACAACACTCTCAAACACACCTTTAATTAGTGCACCTGACTACAATCGTGACTATATCCTCTACGTATCAGCATCAGCTGTATCAATAGCAGGAGTCCTCGTCTAGCTAGGTGATGAAAATCGTGAGCATGCCATTTATTACATGAGTAAAAACCTCTCAGGGCCACCCTTGAAGTATAAACACGAAGAGAAACTTGCTCTTGCAGTCGTCCTCCCAGTCTAGAAACAGCGCCACTACATTTTGCTTCACACAACAAAGGTCGTTGCAGATTCCAACCCTATACAGTACTTTCTCAGTCATCAGCAAGTTAACGGAAAATTTGCTCGATGGATCATTATCCTTCAGGAGTACGACCTCGAGTTCTCAACACCTAAGAGTAATAAGGCCCTCGTTCTTTCCGAACTTGTCACGACCCTCCCCTCTGACACCACCAGTACCCCCGTCAACACCGACTTTCCTGACGAACATCTCTTTTACATCACTTCGGATGATCCTTGGTACGACGACCTCCTCGTCTACCTCCGAACTCAAAAGTTCAGTAACCAGCTTTCACGAGATGATCGTCGTCGTCTTCGACATCAGGCCCCCCGCTACCTTCTCATCGGAGACATCCTATACCGACGAGGAGTCGACACCATTCTTTGTCGATGCTTGACTATTTATGAGGCTGATAGAGTCTTAAATGACTGCCACATCGACGCTTGTGGGGGCCATATTTTGGGCATATCCACTCCTCAGAAGATTATTCGAGCTGGTTACATTTGGCCTACCTTTTTTCACGATTGCATTCACGTCGTAAAACAATGTGAGCAATGTCAGCTCTACGTCAATAAAGCCCGAGCTCCCCCCACTCTTCCTCATCCCATCATCACTGCCGACCCTTTTTGTAAATGGGGCATCGACTTCATGACTTGTAATCCCCCCTCCAGCAATGGTCATAAATACATTGTTTTCGCCGTTGATTACTTCACCAAATGGGCAGAAGCTATGCCCACCTTCAACAACACTGTTGACATTGTAGCATGTTTTTTCTTTAACGACGTCATATCCCACTTTGGAGTACCACTCCACCTCATTTCTGATCATGGGAAACACTTTGAGAATGAGACCTTCGTCAAACTCTCATCTCGGTTAGGATTCTCTCACGAGTTTGCCTCACCATATTACCCTCAGTCTAACGGACAGGTCGAAGCAGTTAAAAAAGTCCTCAAGACCATGTTACAACGCACAGTTAATAAATATAAAACCAATTGGCATCATATATTATTTTCTACGCTATGGGCTTACCGTATGGCTGTGAAAACCACTACTGGTTTCACACCATTTCATCTAGTCCATGGGGTCGAGGCCACTCTTCCCATCGAGTGAAAAATTCCCACCTTACGCACCGCAATTGAGCTATTACCCGACACTGCTCCAATGGAGTAGTGCTTGCTGAACTTAGAGTCTCTGGATGAAGATCATCGATCTTCATTACAGAACAACGAGGCAGCTAAAAAATGATCCAAGGCTTCCTTTGATCGCCATGTCAACCTTCACTCATTTCTCGAAGGCGACCTCGTCCTGGCTTACGATATTGCTCATGATACCTTTGGCCATGGAAAATTTGAGTCACTCTGGCATGGCCCATACATTATCCAACATTGCCTCACCAAAGGCGCATACATCCTGGCTTCCCCCGAAGGCCTCTCTCTCAAAGAATCTGTCAACGGGTTGTATCTAAAGAAATTTTTGCTTAAACGTAGTCATTCTACTTTAGGTTATTTCTTTTATAGCGTTTTTAATCTTTTTTCCATCCCTCATGTCTAAACTATCCTTTGTGCTATTGACAAATGCTTCTTCCACCAGCCTACCACATCGGTTACGCCGACGATGCCAGCCGTTGGACACAAAATCTCGCTTCGACCGCTTGGGCTCTCTACACCCCCTCACATGAAATTCTCCATTCGAGCGGCATATGTTTGGGTTCAGCGACCAACAACCAAGCTGAATACACTACCGTCATCGGCCTCCTGGCCGATGCCCAACATCATCGTATTTGTCACCTTAGCATCTTCCTTGACTCTCAACTAGTTGTACTCCAACTCAACAATGTGTACCGTGTCCGTGATCCTTGCCTCTTTCACAAATACCTGCAGGTTAGACTTTTATCTCGACATTTTGATTCCATTACATTTACACATATTCCAAGACAATTNAAATTATGGATAACCTAGCTAATATTGTGTTAGACTGGCATATATCACATCAAGCTACCTCTACACATACGTAAACATATAACACAAACTGTCATCACATATATAGATTAGAAATCATCAATACATTTACAAAACACATGTAAACACCACATAGATCTCAAAAATGTATACTCATGTATATATCGAACGGTCCATAGTGCCATCCAAATGTTTACATACAAAAAAAAAACAACTATCTGCAGGCCAATGAAGCACCTCGGTATTAAATGGGCTCACCAGCCTATATACAAAAAATATATATACATCAATAGAGAACCACTCATGGTGCCTCTAGAGAACCACTGCCTGCTCCTCCCTTAGGCGGTGGTGGCCCACCACCACCCACCCCTCCCTTAGGCGGTGGTGGTCCACCCCCTACCGGTCCCTCCTGCCTCGGCGACAGTCATCCAGTCATCGTAGCACCAGCCACTACTGCTCGTCATACTATGGCCCGCCATGGCAGTGGAACCCCCATGCACTGCTCCAGGATACCCTCATCCTGGATGTGAGACCATATGCCCTCAGACACATCCTGTAACACCGCCTCCAGATGATGGTGTATGTCCTCAAAATCCACTCTGGCAGCCGCCGGAGGAGCATGTGATGGCCCAACACCAGGGTCATCAAACTGGTGCCTCCTCACTGCCCTCTCTGGCTCAGCTGGTCACACCACGGCGTCCTCACGCCGACGTCTCTCTCCCCGCGACAGTCTCTCCGGCTCCTGACGAGCCGACGCTCTCTGCAACTCCACCTCGTGCCCACGAGGTGCCACATATGCACATACAAACAAACAACAGATAGAATCAACATCTATATCATATACATAGGGCATGCTATCTCAAAAACACAAAAACATACATATCACCATCATCAACATACCTCGGTGGTCAAACACCTCCCCTGGAGGTAGTACCATGTCCGGATCCTCCCGGAAGTCAACCCCAACATAGGGGTACCGTAATATCACCTACGGCATCTGCCTCCATACCTGTGATGCCTCTGTAGTGAAGAAGTGTCCACCTTCACCACCACCATGGCGAAGCAACACAGTCGACCACCACCTCAGTCGCGGCTCTCGCACCCCCGGTGCACCCAATAGAATCCTAGGCGCAACATCGGCACCCTCTCCAGAAACCAGGCCACCAGGATGGACCCAAAGGCAAACTCTCTCGATCGACAGTGGTCCAGCTGCCCCACCATCCTGGAGTGCAGTGTAATCCCCCAAGCAAAATGCTTGCCAACCAACACCCTCTCCATCACCATCAACTAGCCACCGCTGATCCGCTGCGTCGCCAGTGAACCATATACTCTCACAATCATCACTGCTATACAACGATGCGCTAGGGAATCCATCACCCCAATGCTCACAACTGTGTTGGACATATATTTCGGCCCCGAACATTATCTCCGACCCACCGTCGCGAGCAGCGTATCTCTAGGTAACACCGGCTCCGTCGGTACGGGCGTTCTCCAAAATGGGAGCCTAGTCAAAAAATACACATCCTCCACCGTAGTGAAGGGAATCTGCTCTCCCCGCACTATGAAGCAGTGCAGGTCCGGACTCCACATCCGGATAAGAAACTGCAGGAGATACTCCTGCACCCATATCAAGGGGCACTCAAAGAACTTTAGCAGCCCACAGGATACCAAAGTCGCACGTACGCCTGGCTCCTCAATAGCCACGATGTCTCGTAGCTGGGACCAATCCCGCTCTCGCCAACCAATAGGCATCGTGCATAAAGCTCACCTGCACAACATAAAACCATCATAATTCAACCACATGGACAATCAACAACATCNTACACCCGTCAACCTTGCTTCCACGACGCGGTTTTTTAACCCATAGGCGCGTACACATGCGCACCTGCACACCCCACAGGCGCACACATATGTGCGTTTGTTCACTACACAGGTGCGCATGTGTGCGCACCTATTCACTACATAGGCGCGCTCTTAGGAACACCTATTCACTATACAGGCGCACACATCTGCGCGCCTGTTCAACCGACAGGCGTGCACATGTGCGCGCCTATTCAACCAACAGGCGCACACATGTGCATGCCACTTATTCCCTTACCGACGCTCACATGCATGTCTATCCGGTGGACAGGCATACACGTGTGCGCGCCTATTACCAGATCGCCCATGTATGTGGGGCCCACACCCCTAACCACCTCTGTATGGCCCTCCGTACAACCCCTACCCAAAAAATGAAACCCTAATTCTATGCAGAATGATCAGACCACTAACCTGACGCTTGCGGATCCTCAATCGAATGCCTCATCCTCCTAGAATCTCACAATCTCCTCTAAATGCTTCTCGTCCAATCACTATAGAAACAAGTACAAATGAGGTGGCAATGTGGGCCCTACAACTATATATAGGCCTTTTTACCAAACTTCCACTCACCATTCTGGGAGCCCAAGGTGTCCATTTCTCAATCCATCTTCAGCCACGGGATCAACATCCCTTCATCTACATCACAACAATGCCTGGGCCTCTTTTCATCCTCAGTCCCCGGGACGCCATTTTTTATACCCTGATCAGGTACGCACATGCATATTCACACTTATCAAATACATGCTCATATATTCGATTATCTTCAGATATTTTTCACGTTGGGTATTTGGTTTTCATGTGTGCAGGTACTTGGTCATCATACATCAACACAACCCCTTCACGTATATACTCAGCACTGGCATGTAGTCATTCCCTTTGAATCTCACTTACATTTCCAGTCACACCCTCTGACATTTGCCTCTAGGATCCCCATTCCTGACTCTGCAGTACCCACACCTCCATTTGCATCTTCGGTACTGTCACCCGGTAGCACTCTTACCCACATGAGTTGTCCCATTCATATCACCCTTTGGCACTTCTGACACTCATGCTATTTTTCAAAACCCTTTAGGGATGGGAGTCTCGATAGTCTTACATCATGTCGCGAATCCACCACATACTCCTTCTCCTCATTTTGCTAGCTTTCCCAACGGAATCCTATATTATCTCTCCACGGTTCTATGGTTGGGCTGCACCTCCGCAGTAGCATGAACCCTCCATTTCATCCACAATCCATCTACCCATCTGCAAATCTCCCTTCATTTCACCTACCTCATATAGAAACCCACCCATCCCTTCATCAGTTCTTCGAGAAAATTATGCCCTACACAGGCCCACCATATCACACCGGGGCACCCATTTCTATATTTGTACACTTCTCCCAAATTATTCGTTATTTATTGTACAAACACCTTTATTTCCAGTCATTACATTACCTTTTTGTCGTCACCTTTGGCGACCTGCTTCTCTTTTTTGGCCAACCGCAACCCATGTCACCCTTGGTTGGAGCACTACTTATCATCCACCCTTCCTGACATCATCCATATCTTCAGAGTATCCCACATGCCACTTACCTCTACCCTCTGAATTTGTTCGCCTTTTCCTGCCTTTGGCACAACTTATCCCCGGTCTTGTCATCCCCCTAATACTTGACCTCGTTGCATGGTTGCAGCCACTTTTTATCTCACATATACTCCAACCAAGAGCAGTATTGAGTCTTCCTACATCTTGACTTCGTCCATGTACCTCCTCCACTTCCTCACCTCACCTAGTAGATTTCACGAAGCCATTTTCTTCTGGGAGTCGTGTCCCCCTTTTTGTCGACATCAGCACAGTTTTCCATAAGGGAGACAGTATCTTGATTCTCATTACCCACCCAATGCGAGATCAAGGATGGCACAGGGTGAGACCTAATTGCTCCCTGCTATTGTTGACCCCCATAACATTCGATGTCAACACTTTCTCATGTTACAGTGGGTCTTACTTTGCAACTATTGTAGTTAGTTCTTTCATTTTTCGAAGACCTCTGAACTCGGCTGGGCTATCAATGCCCACATAATCGGTGATACTTATTACCGTGCTCACTGCCTACTATTCAGAGTATGTTCATCCACAGAATTGTCTTCTGCCTTTATTAAGACTGCCCCTAAGGGCGCTGCAGTTGTCTACACTGTTAGAAAAATAGGACCGCGGAGCAATAAAATAAAACAAATGCAGAAACAAAACACAGAAGACACATAATACAAGAGAGACACAGATTTACATGGTTCACCCAGTGTGGGCTACGTCCACCAGAGAAATTGCCAGGTCCTTCCTTT
>JASDQU010240826.1:27685-53964 GCA_032191745.1 Picea mariana
CTCTTGCGAGGTTGCGTGTGGCGCGATTACCCTCACACTGATTAGGCCTGACGGCTCTACGGATGGGCGGTTCACCATCCCATCCCTCATTAAGCCATCCGCCTACCAGCCTGCGAGACCTTAAATTCAGGGCCAGCGAGTCGCTTTTGGTTCTCTGGGCCAGTGGAGTCCAAATACGGTATTAATTCTCGGTGGAAGTTAACACCACCTTTTCAGGTGCCTTCCACCGCCATCGTGGTCTCTTTTCTTCACATCCCCTCTCAACAGTCTTGCAATAAATTCAAAATGTTATTCACATTCATTGACCTTTTCCTCAAGGTCCATTTACATCACATATTCATATTTATGGGTTTGCCATAGTTCTTGGCTAGTCTAGTTATATTTACAAGCTGGGGGAAACAGGGTGTTACAGAAAGAAGAGGAAGTTACAGTGGTTGAGTTGTAGGTTGTATCCCTTGATTTTGCTAGATAATAAAAATGAAGTACCTGGAAATTTCTCTGGTGGATGTAGCCCACACTGGGTGAACCACATATATCTGTGTCTCTATTGTATTGTTGCATCTTCCATGTTTTATTTCCACATTTGTTTTATTTTATTGCTACACGATCCTGTTTTTCTAACAACTAATATCAGAGAAAAAGGTAACTTGTAGGAAAATAGGGTTCTTGGTTCGAGTGTGAGCAATGGCGGAAGATGAAAAATTTAGGGCTGAGAAATTTAACGGCCAAAACTACCAGTTATGGAATATGTAGATGGAATATTATTTATATCAGAAGGATCTATTCCTACCATTGGGAGGAATAAAAAATAAGTCAATAACCATGAAGGATGAAGAGTGGGAGGTTCTTGACAGAAAGGCACTAGGAATGATATAGTTGAGCCTGACAACGTAAGTGGATTTCAATATTTCAAAAGAAAATACAATGAAGGAACCGATGGATGCATTAGCTAAACTGTATGAAAAACCTTCGATGTCCAATAAGGTATTTCTAATGAAGCGGTTATTTAATATGAAGATGTCAGAAGGTGGGTCTGTTGCAGATCATTTAAATGAATTTAATAGAGTTGCTAACAAGATAAGTTCTGTAAAAGTGGACTTTGATGATGAGGTCAGGGATCTTCTAATCTTGTTCTCATTGCCAGAAAGATGGAACAGCTTGGTCATGGTTGTAAGTAACTCTGTCTCTGGTTCAAACACTCTAAAATTTGATGATGTTGTTGGTGTTATCCTTAGCGAGGAAATGCAATGAAAAAGCATAGGTGAGACATCCGGTAATGCATTAAACAAGGAGAACAAGGGAAGACAAAAGGATAGAGGAAAGGGCTCATGGAATCATGGAAATTATAGGAAGGGTAGATCCAAATAAAGACTAGGAAAAATAGAGTGCTGGAATTGTGGAAAGAAAGGAAATCTTAGAAAGACTGCAGGTCTCCAAAGAAACAAAGAGATGGACAACAGGAGAAAAATCAGGAAGCAAATGTAACAGGTGATGTGTTACAATATGCTTTGATTGTTTCTATAGATAATATTTTTGAGTCTTGGGTAGTAGATTCAGGGGCTTCATTTCATGCCACACTCCATAGGAAACATTTTCTAGATTATGTTCAAGGTGATTTTTGACAGGTTCATTTGGGTGATGATGCACCATGAAAAATTGTTGGAATGAGAAAAGTACAAATAAAGAAAAAGAATGGAAACCAATTGTTGTTGAAAGAGGTAAGACATGTTCCAAATATAAGGATAAATCTAATTTAAAAAAGGAAGTTGGAAATTGAAGGTTGTATATCTATATTTATAGATAAGGCATGGAAGGTCACCAAAGGATCACTGGTGATAGAAAAAGGAGATAAGGTAGGTATATTGTATTTATGTACTGGTAATACTGATTCTTGTATCTCTTTAGCTTCTACAAGAGTGGATACAACACTTTGGAATCATAGGCTTGAACACATGAGTGAGAAGGGGATGCAGATACTTCACAAAAGGAATTTGTTTCCAGATCTTAAACAAATTGATTTGGATTTCTGTGAGCATTATGTTTATGGAAAACAAAAGAGAGTTAGATTTCTCAGATTTGGAAAAGAAAAGAAGAGTGAAAGGTTAGAGCTTGTGCATACAGATGTATGGGGACCAACTCAGGTATCATCTCTCGGCGTCTCTCATTATTATGTTACTTTTATTGATGATGCAACTAGAAAAACTTGGGTTTATTATATTCGACAAAAATCTGATGTTTTTGACACTTTTAAGAAATGGAAATCTTTGGTTGAGAATGAGACAGGAAAAAGGTTGAAGTGTCTTAGATCAGACAATGAAAGTGAATATTGAAACAAGGAGTTTGATGATTATTGTTCATACCATGGGATTTGTAGAGAGAAAATAGTTCCAGGAACACCACAAGAAAATGGTGTGTCATAAAGGATGAATAGGACAATCATGGAGCATGCAAGGAGTATGAGATTGCATGCAGGGTTTCCATTACAGTTTTGGGAAGATGTTGTAAATAATGTTGTTTACTTAATAAACAAAGGACCTTCAAACTCTTTGGATGGTGGAATTCTAGAGGAGGCATGGACAGGTAAAAAGGTAAACTATTCATTTTTAAAGACTTTTGGTTGTGAAGCATTTTTCCATATTGATAAAGAAAATAGAATAAATATCGAGGCAAAATCCAAGAAGTGTACCTTTATTGGATACATTGTTAATGATTTTGGTTATCACTTATGAGATTATGAAAATAAAAAAATCATTAGGAGTAGAGATGTCATACTCAATGAGAAGGTCATGTATAAAGATCAGTTGCAGT
Organism: Picea mariana; assembly: GCA_032191745.1. NCBI lineage: Eukaryota > Viridiplantae > Streptophyta > Pinopsida > Pinales > Pinaceae > Picea > Picea mariana. The sequence goes on from JASDQU010240826.1 coordinate 30,494, forward strand.
GAAGGAAACATGAATAAGAAAAACTAGAATACAGAGTGCTTGAAGAGATCACTGAAAACAAAATTCCAAAGGTACCAGAAAATTAGAATGTACAACAATAGGAGAAAAATGTACCTCAAACTCCTGCAAGTGTTGTTAGAAGATCCACCAGGTTAAATAGATCCCCTGAACAATACTCTCCTTCATTGTATTATTTATTGTTGACTGATTATGGTGAACCAGAATGTTATGAAGAGGAAATGAAAGTAGACACTAAAAAGAAGTGGGAGAAAGGCATGGAAGAGGAAATGGATTCCTTGGTATATAGCCAGACTTGGGAATTGATTCAGTTCCTTGCAGGAAAAAGAGCATTGCAAAATAAATGAGTTTACAAGTTGAAGGAAGAAGATGGAGGAAAAAAATGGTACAAGGCTAGACTTATTGTAAAGGGGTTTGCACAAAAGAAAGGTATATATTTTGATGAAATATTTTATCATGTTGTTAGGATGACTTCAATTAGGACCATTTTAAGTCTTGTGGTAGTAGAAGATTTGCATCTTGAATAGTTAGATGTAAAAAAAAGCTTTTCTCCATGGAGATTTGGAGGAAGAGATTTATATGTAGCAGCCACATGGGTATGAGGTCAAAGGAAAGGATAATTTGGTATGCAGGTTGAAGAAGAGCTTGTATGGCCTAAAGCAAGATCCAAGGAAGTGGTATTTGAATTTTGACATGTTTATGATAGAACAAGGTTATAGTAGATGTCATTCTGATCATTGTGTTTATTTTAAAAGGCTAGAAAATGGAATCTATATTATATTTCTATTGTATGTAGATGACATGCTTGTTGCAGGGTCTAATATGCAAGATATAAATGTGATCAATAATAAATTAGCTAATTCATTTGAGATGAAGGATTTGGGTGCTGCAAATAAAATCTTTGGTGTGAGAATAACAAGAGACAGGAAAAATAAGAAATTGACATTGTCTCAGGGTGAGTACATAGAAAAGGTGTTGAGAGGTTTAGATTGCAGAATGCAAAACCAATTAGTACACCTTTTCAAATTAACTAAGGAAATGTGTCCCAAGACATAGGAGGAGATAAAATACATGTCCATGGTCGCTTATTCATCAAAAGTTGGCAACTTGATGTATGTGATGGTTTGCGCAAGACCATATATTGCCCATGCAGTGGGATTTGTGAGAAGGTATATGAACAATCTAGGTAAAGAACATTAGTAGGAAGTAAAGTGGATTCTCAAGTATTTGAGAGGTACTGCTACTCATGCATTATGTTTTGGAGGTTAAGACACTGTTTTACAGGGATATGTTGATTCAGATATGACAAATGATAACGATAGAAGAATGAGCACCACAAGGTATGGTTTTACTGTAGGTGGAACAACAATAAGTTGGATTTCGAAACTACAAAAGGTTTTTGCACTTTCAACAGCACAAGCAGAGTATGTTGCTGCTACATAGGATAATAAAGAGATGATTTGGTTACAGAGGTTTATGGAGGAATTGGGAAAGAAGCAGGAGAATATTAGGTTGTACTGTGACAAAAAGAGTGCCATTTATCTTGCAAAGAACTCATCCTTCCATTCAAATACTAAGCATATACAACTCAAGTACGATTTCATACGATCCATCTTGGAAGATGGACATTTGAAGTTGGAAAAAATACATACTAGCCAGAATATTGTAGACATGTTAAAAAAGGGAGTAACCAAGGAGAAACTGAGTTCCTTCTCAGTTTTAGTTGGTCTTCAAGCATGAAGGTGAAGATGAGAAATTTTCTAGGTCCAAGAAGGATCATAGTCCAACATATACAACAACGATGGAGTTGTTGTGATCAATATCCAAGTGGGATATTCTTGGTTGTGGAGCCTGATTATCTTCTTGATTCAGATGTTTGCTTCAGCCGTGCTTGGACACCATTCCCTAATGGGGGGGTGTGGGGGGGATCCCCCCCCCACAAATGTCGCCAGGGGGGTCCAAGAGGGGGCGACGGAAATTTTTTGTAGCCCCCTCTTGACGGTGGATTCGAGGGACAACGCCCCTGAAGTGAAATATTGGAAAAAATTGCCTTGTAAAATATTGTAATTTCATAGTCAATATCGTTCATTATAAGGTCATAGATCTGACGGTAGAAGTTATTTTTTAGGGTTTTTTTCCCTAGAAGGCAACCCTCTCTTATGAGGGAATTGTATTGTGGCTGAGTATTATTGTGAATATTTTATTCTTGATCCAGATTTTTTGAGGAGAATGAAATGACTACAGATTATTAACATGTGCTTAACACGAAATAACAGAGATACGGTAAAACTGGTTTTCTATTCAATAAGGAAATAAGCTGAAACTGTAAAATGCAGTGGAAACAAGCTTGCTGGAATGGTGGCGGCTTATCTCTGAGAAGAGATGTGACGACTGCTCTCATTCGCAAGAAGATCATTACAGTGAGGCTCTGAAGGTGTTTTTACAATAAAAAGGAATGCCAAAAACCTAACCCTAGGAGATGAAGTGCCAAAAGTCATGTGGACCCCGTTTGTGTAAGTTAGTACATCAACTTCCCGGGGTCGTAACTTTTGCATACGATCTTCGTTTTAGGCGTATGATATCCCATTGGAAAGGTATCACCGAGGAGATTTATTTTGGGGGAAATATCAAAGGAATTTCAATATTTCTCCACATTTTCCCAAAAAACATCGTTTAGGGCCTCAAAACGGCTCCGAAAGTGAAAAAATGCTAAAAATAGTAAATTACCAAAATTGCCACAAAACTGTTTTGAGTCAGTTGGAAAAGGTGGGTGGCAAATGATATCCACCTGGATCAATCCTCCCTCCTTAAGAAGAAATGGTCTCCATTGCATTGATTTCCCCCATCAGATGAGGAAATGTTTGCTGAATTGGGCCCCGGGTGAGCCACTTGCCTTGGTGCAGGAGCTGTCCTGTTTTGATGACTTGATAAAGATGGATCCTTTGTTGTTGAGTGCCCTTGATCTATGTGTCCACAATATGATCACTAGATTTCTATTGTATGCAGTCAGGGTTGAGCTCTGTTGGTGTCAGCTGTTCTGCTACTTTCGAGGTGTCCAATAATGGTGGGAAATAAGGGCGAAGGAGATCCACGTTGAACACTGGGTGCAAGCCAAGGAAAGGAGGAATTTTGAGCTCAAAAGAATTACCCCCAATGGCCTTGGTGATGGTGTACGACCCATTTTTTGGCATAGGGGCAGACCCAGGGTTCAACTCTAACAACGCACCAACAAGCCCTAACTACTGGCCCATTTGGAAACACCTGCGAAGTAGATGTATTCTCACTCGAAGTAGTAGTAGGGGGTTGCAGGACACAAGTGTCTACAATTAGAGGAAATGAAAAGTGGATCCAAGGCAACAACACACAACACTCTAGTTATTCTTTATATTCCTTAGGCCTACTTTGCAAGTTATATATCAGATCTAACACAATGATTCAATAACAGTATAACAGAATGAAAAGAATAGAGCATCAATCACATAGAACAACAAGATATACGTGGTTCACCCTCTCCCTAGGGCTACATCCACCGAACTGCGTTTCTTGAAATATTAAGATGGAAACATACAATTCTATCTGCATACTTAGCTTGCAGATCTCTCTCTCTTTCTCTCTTCTCTATCTCCGCTCCCTGTGCACCCAAGTTCAGGGTCGACCTTCACACCCAGCTGAAGATCTTACAATGAAAGAATTCTCTCACGCTCATGACTCTCTCTTTCACAACAATAATCACTCCATATCACAATAAAACTCTAGCCAACAATGAACCCCTCTTCTCTCATTTAGGTCCTTATTTATACATTACAATGACTCTCAGACAATATTAGGTCGAAGCCTAGATGTCAAAACCCAAAATACAAAAACCCTAGGCGTCTAAAACCCTAGGTCCACTTTGACACATGTTTTCAAGGCTTCGCCAACCCGTCCTTCTGTCTTTCCCACGAGGTCCTCCAAAGCATCCATTGGTGGATTTTTCAGCTTGCTGAGTTTTCCATGATCCATCTTCCTTGTTGACCTGTTCTCCTCGATATTCTCATCCAATGACTCATTTTCCCCTACTTCGCTCCTTATTTTCTTCTTATTTGGCTACTTCGACCCATTCTCAGTCAATATGTCTTCCGTGTAGTTTGGACTTCATCTTTTCTCTTCCTTTTTCTTCGCTTTCTTTTTTAATCCATAACCAAGGGCTAACAATCCCCCAACACTCACCTGTGACTCGTCTCGAGTCACTGCAGGACTGGACCTTTTTGTGTCACTTTGATGTGCTTTTTGCTCTGTCCTTCCCCATTGTGTGCATACTATCTTTTCTGTGTCTGGTACCCAGTTTCAACTACACCTGGTACCTGAACGCTTATGCTTATGCTTTTACTAAGATCTGCGAGGTAGCTGGTTGTGATAATACAATTTCAAACGAATCCCAGTTACCAAACCTTCCTTCCATTCTCCATTCAAAGTATTCAACTACGCAACTCCTCCTTTTGTAAAATAGGCAACCTCATATGGCCCAAGCCAATGTGTCCTGAACTTCCCTAGATGCTTCATGAACTTGCTATCATATACCAATACTATATCTCCTTGCTTAAATGCTTTCTTCTTGATGCGTCTGTCATGGTAGGCCTTTTATCGTTCCTTCTGTACCTACTGATGGAATCCTACAATAAACCTGTCTTCCTCTAGCTCCACCAACTGCGTAAGCCTGTTTTGAACACAGCCAGTGTCATCCATATCTGTGAATGCTGCAATTCTTAGACTAGGAACCAAATATTCCATAGGGACCATTGCTTCAAGACCATAAACCAACTTAAAGGGAGTCTGGATTGTCATCTTCTTGCAAGTGGTTCTATAAGCCCATAGCATTGCTGGTACTCTCAAATCCCAATCATCTATGTTCACACTACAAATCTTTATCAGTGTTGTCTCCAAGATATTATTGAAAGCTTCGACTGTCCCATTCGCCTGTGGGTGGTATGGAGTTCTCTTCTGATGGTGGACTGCAAATTCCCGAGTCAAGGATTCAATAGTCTTATTAATAAAATGTGTGCCTTGATCACTCATCAAGGTCTCCGGGCATCCAAATCAGGTTATGATATAATAAATATGAACTGCACAACTGTAGTTTCACTATAGTCCTTAACTGCTCTTGCTTCTGCCCATCTGGTCAAATACTCTATCACAGTTATGATGCAGCGAGCTCCTGTGTGCTTCCTTGGTGGGTTGATAGGTTCCACAAAATCAATTGCCCATTTCTCAAATGCTTGTAAGGTTAGTTGTGGTGCTAAAGGAATCTCATCTCTTCTGTATGACTTCCCTACCCTCTAGCATACATCGCAGGCTTTGTAGTATTCCTTAGCGTCTTTGTGTATAGTGGGCCAATAGAGGCCAGCTCTAAGAACCTTTTTCCCTTTTTTGTTTCCTGCATAATGTCCTCCTGTGATGCCTTCATGTGATTCTTCCAGAATCAATGGTCTCTGCCTCCATAACACATCTCCTCAAGATCTCATCAGGTCCCATCTTATATAGTTGTCCAACTATAAGTGAAAAATATGCAACATGAACTATCAAGTGTTTCTTTTGAATAATTGTATATTAGCGAGGTTCCATTCCTGTTGAGAGGAACTGGACTATCTCAGTGAATTGATCATCAACCTTTTTGATGGCCAACAACTGTGCATCTAGCAGTGTATCCTCCAAACTAGTAGGTTCCTCTCCATGCTCTAATCTGGACAAGTGATCAGGTCTTTTGTTCATTCTCCCTGGCTTGACCACAATATCAAAATCATATTCCTGGAATAGTAGTATCCATCTGCATATTCTTCCCCCCAACACTGGCTTGTTGAGTAGGTATTTCAATGCAGAATGATCAGTGAACAAATTAAAATGTCCTCCCAACAAGTAGTGTCAAAACTTCTGCAGTGCGTACACCATGGATAAACCTTCTCTCTCAGTGGTAGTGTAATTTATCTCAGTTGTAGAGAGCTTCCTGCTAGCAAAGGCTAACAGATGGTCAATATCTCCTGCTCCTGGTTTTGCTAACACTGCTCCTAATGCAATAGATAAGGCATCGACATGCACATGAAATTATTTATTCCAATATCAGAAAACCAGAATAGGCTTAGTGACCATTTTCTGTTTCAGCGTGTCGAAGCTCTGCTGACATTCCTCTGACCATTGAAACTGACAATCTTTCTTCAAAATCTTCTCCATGGGTGCTATTATCTGTGCATAGCCCTTGATGAACTTCCTGTAGTATCCAGTAAGTCCCAGCGCAGTGCACAACTGTCTAGTCGAAGTAGGAGGGGGTAGATCAACAATGATGGTAATCTTGGAAGGATCTACCAGCAACCCCAGCTTACACACAATATGGCCTAGCAACACTCCAAAGGGTGAAAAGAAGATACACTTCTTCAGGTTCAGGGCAATCTGACATTGTCTGCACTTATTCAACATTAGTCTTAAGCATTCAATATGATTTTTCAATAAGCTAAAAACAGTCCACTCATCAAAATATGCTTCCAAAAATTTATGTAAAAATTCCTTGAATGCTTTGACCACTACCCTAGAAAAGATGGCCGATGCATTCTTCAATCTGAATGGCATCACTGTGTATTGGTAGGATCCCCATTCTATTGCAAATGTGGTCTTATGGTGATATTCCTTGGTAATCCTGATCTAGTGATAACCTGAAAATCCATCTGTAAAGGAGTAAACTTCCTATCCTCCCACATTATCTAACACTTCATCAGTAAACGATGTAGGGAATGGATCATGTAAACATGCATCATTAAGTTTCCTCAAATCTACATAGATTCTGATCTCTCCTGTTTTATTATCTTGGACCACCATAGGGCTAATCCATTCTGAATCTTCAACAGGTTATATGATTCCTACTTCCAACATTCTGTCTAATTCAATAATGACTTTTTGCTTATATTTGGGATTCAATATGTAGGGTCACTGCTTGACTGGCCTGGCATCTGGTTTCAAGGGGATCTTCATTTCTCCCATGGGCCCTTTAATTCCCTTCATGTTGGTGAACTTGGTTGGAAACAAGTCCTGGTATTCATGCAGTAATTCTGTGATCTTGTCGATAGTGGCATCATCCCAATAATCTCCAATGTTGGCTAGCTTAGGTGCTTTCTCTGTTTCAATTTTAATTTTCTTTATTTTAATTGAATGTCCAATGAAAGGTAGTTCAAGTCCTGGTCCTTTTATGTCTCTCTGTCCCTCTGTTTCGATGATGTTCACATTCCTAGGATCATCGTCTTCATCAACATTGATATTGTAACAACCTTGCAATTTCTGAAGAGGTGCAATCCATTCATCCTCTTCTTTCTCAACAGGGAGGTTAGGTGCCTCCTCAAAGACTTTCTGTCTAACAACCTGTAAAGCATGATCTACTATGGGGTGATTAATTTCAAATAAAAAGGTAGCTATGAATTTCTGAGTCATACCGTGCCAACCTGCAGTGGTGAGGTGTAGTTTTTCTTGAAGATACCAATTTATAGGGGTTGTGTCCAAAGTGTTCATGACTTTATGCACCCACCGTTATTGAGGAATGCTGCTCCAAAATTCCTCACAACTCCGCACATGGTTCTTCAGACAACTTTGACCTGTGTATCGAACTTCACATCCTTCGTCTTGTTCTTAAAATCACACTGTCATCAAAGTGTGACATTGCACCCAGTTCACGATGGTCTTCTTATGTGTTCCCCACCATCTCGCTGGTGTTTCTTTCAAGGCCTCATCTAGTTCCAACAACCTCTATTGTACTGGTACAACTTCTTCAAATTCCAATAAGAAAGTTTCTAAATGATTTAAACCATCAAATGTGGACAGGTTACTTACTTCTGTTCCAATCCAGTGAACTTCCCTGGTCAATCTAGCACATCTCCACGCTGAAACTTCATACATTTTGTTCTGCCAATTCTCAAGTGCTTCTTCCGAATCTGATGAACATGCGCTGTCACTTCGCCAACGCAAATGCCTGTTTGTTGTAGGATTAATGTAGTCCTGTTGTCTTTCTGTCAATTTATATATATTCTCGAGCTCGTATGCATGGTCTTCTTCTCTGATAGGTTCTGTGTATCTGCGACCTTCATCCAGATCAAGAGGTGCAACGACCCTAAGGCCATTACCTTCAAATTTCATTCTTCTTTTCTTTAATTCGACAACAATGGAATTTTTGAAAGCCCAATCAATTCCTAAAAGCACAGGATAAGGACAACTATAATCAACTATCTCAATTACTTCAAAATCTACAAACATCCTTACCTCATCAATGTCCATAGGGACATGCTCCAGTCTTCCAAAGGGGCTTACTGCCTACTGATTAGCCATCCTGAGCCTGATAAGGGAATAAATCAACTTAGGTTTTCCCATGAGTGCACAGGTCTGCTTCGTCATAACATTGACTTCTGATACTAAGTCGAGGACCACATAATCTATATCATAATCTCCAATCTGAGCATTAAGGTGTAGTTCCTTATTTGTCCTTCTCTCCCTAGATACTTGATGTATTTCTTTATTCATCAGGGGATCTACCCTCCCTATCTCATATTGTATGATCAAGTTTTGTAGTTCTTGCACAACTCTTTCATTCTTAATCAAATTAATCCAAGTACATAAGAATTCCATAATATTGCTTACCTCTTTTCCTTCTCCGAGCGAATCAGACTGATCGAATGCTAGAGGCATTCCACACTATCTCACTTCTGGTTGTGTCTTTGATGAAGAAGCTTGATCTCTTCCAAATTCTCTTCTTGCCTCTTCAAACATATGCTTCTCTTTCCTTGGATCAAACAACTGGGTCTTCTCTACAACTCTTCTGACCCGTGATTCTTCTATAGTCTTTCCTGGAGTCGCCCTGTCTTATTCTGTAACAACGCCTCCTCTAGTGATAACAACGACTCTGGGATCCTCTTCATGAGGTTCGATTGATATTAATTGGACTTGCTGGTTTCCTCCTCATCTGTCCCAGAGTTTAGCCAGTAATGTTGGACAACATTGATCACATATTTGAATGAGTTGTAGAATGTGAAGTAAAGATTGGTAGGTGTATGGACATATTTTTGCATGTAATAGCATTCACCAGGGTGATGTCTATTTCTACATACCTCGCACTAGGGTAGAGTAAGCTGCTTCAAAGGGCTTCGATCTCCTGAGGCCAAGTATTCATTAAATAGGGGACAATAATCCTTGTCGTGGCCATCTAATTTGCATCTGTTACACCAAATGTATTCTCTTTTATCTTTTCCCTTCTCTTTATTCATATCTTTGACCTGCAGTGATAATCTAGTTAGTTGACTCAAAATTTGACTCATACCTAAGCTGGCTTCTCCCATAGGGAATGATTCTAATTTCATGGCGATCTCCAATGCCTCAGCCTGTGAAGCGATCTTCTGTTGCATCAGAGGGATTCTGATGTGTGGCAAGAGGGAAACAATGAACCATTCTTTATTCTGTTCGTCTAGAATCTGAAAACTCAAATGGTCTGTCAAGGTCTTAAACCTCTGATCAAATTCTCACATAGGTTCAACTACTTTCTGCTTGATTTCTTTAAGCTCTGTAATTCATTGTGACTCCAACTTGGGTTTCTTGAATTCGACAATCAACAAAGTCTTAATGACATTCAACGGTTTTGGCTGTGCAATTCCTTTGACAAATTTCATGTACCAGCTCAGTGCATGGTCTCTCAGGGTAGTACTAAACTGATCTCTCTTAACAATTTCGTCATTGACATTCTTAATACTCCACACAGATTCACATAAGAAACAGTGTTGATCAGGCTCTTCAGATCCTTCTCCCCTAAAGGTGGGTAAACTCATCTCATCTGCCATAGATCTTCCTAGGTTTCTTGACTAAGTATGTACTGAACTGCTGGTAACAATGCTTTGAGTGCTCTGATAACTCTGACTACTCTGGTTACTTAATGCTACTAAAACAATAAGAGTAGTAATAGTACTTACTTTGACAGCTAGCGTAGTCCCTGAAGTTTCTGATTCTTCTGGGTGAGGTTCTTCAGTCTTCTGTTCCTCTGCCCTAGCGAACTTTGAATGTTCCTCATTCACTAAATCTTCTTCTTATCCACTGTAGAACCCTTCATCCTGTGCCAGTGGTTCGTGACTCTGCTCAAACAATTTCACCAGAGGAACCTCTGTGAAGGTCCTCCCACTGTGCATATGGCCAACCTCTGTGTCGCTGTCGCTGTCTGAGTTCTTGAAAATTATCTCTTCAATCCGATTGATTACTGTATCTTTAAGATGTTCTTCTCATGCAATAGCATCTTGATCTTCAACTTCAAAAAGTGTAAAATTTTTCCTCTAGGTCCCTTAAAAAAATATCTCTCTGCTTGGCTATACGACTTAAATATGTCAATGGAAAACTCGGTGATGTACCCTCAAATAGTGCTATCGAGCCAGTGATCTACTGCTCTTGACACGACGTTATCAATGCTCTTGACCTTCTTGATCAACAATGACGTCCAAACCACAGGTATTCTAGATCTGATCTCAAACTAGGTATATGCTAATCTGGCTAGCCACTCGTATAGCTCCTTATGAATTCCTCCAAAGAAAATATCATGTATATCAGTAAAGATATACTTTCCCAACCAGTCTTCTATACTAATATTAGGGTTCTTGTTCTGAGCTTTAGCGAAGTCCTTTTCTTGTTCTTCTATCCACTTATGAATCTCTGTCTTTGATGGAAACCACCTTGACATTCCCTCAAGAAGATCTCGGTCCTGACAATGGAACCATTTGTTGGCACATGGGCAGACCTAGGGTTCAACTCTAACAGCGCACCAACAAGCCCTAACTACTGGCCCTTTCGAAAACACCTGCGAAGCAGATGCAGTCTCACCCGAAGTAGAAATAGGGGGTTGCAGGACACATGTGTCTACAACCAAAGGAAATGCAAAGTGGATCCAAGGAAACAACACACAAGACTATAGTTATTCTTTATCTCCCTTAAGCCTACTTCGCAAGATATATATAAGATCTAACAAAATGATTCAATAACAATATAATAGAATGAAAAGAACAGAGCATCAATAAAAAAGAACAAGAAGATATACGTGGTTCACCCTCTCCCTAGGGCTACATCCACAAAATTGTGTTTCTTGATATATTAATATGGAAACATATAGTTCTATCTGCACACTTAGCTTGCATATCTCTCTCTCTTTCTCTCTTATCTATCTCCCCTCCCTATGCACCTAGCTGCAGGGTTGAACTTCGCACCGATATGAAGATCTTACAATGCAAGAATTCTCTCATGCTCATCACTCTCTCTTTCACAATAATAATCACTCGATATCACAATAAAAATCTAGCCAACAACGAACCTCTCTTCTCTCATTTAGGTCCTTATTTATACATTACAATGAATCTCAGACAACCTTAGGCCAAAAAATAGGTGTCAAAACCCTAAATACCAAAACCCTAGGTGTCTAAAACCCTAGGTCCACTTTGACGCGCGTTTTCAGGGCTTCGCCAGCCTGTCCTTCTGTCTTTCCCTCGAGGTTCTCCAAAGCATCCATTGGTGGATTTTCCACTTGTTGAGTTGTCCACGATCCATATTCCTTGCTGATCTATTCTCCTCAATCTTCTCATCCAATGACTCATTTTCCCTTACTTCGCTCCTTCTTTTCTGCTTCTTTGGCTACTTCAACCCATTCTCTTTCAATGTGTCTTCCGCGCAGTTCGGACTTTGTCTTTTCTCTTTTTTTTTTTCTTCGCTTTCTTCCTTAATCCATAACTAAGGGCCAACAGTGTAGGCCAAGGAACAAAGGAATGTTGAGCTCAAAAGAATTATCCCCCACGGCCTTGGTGATGGTCTACAACCCATAACGAAGTGGGCGAAGCTTCCGACAAGGTCCTGTAAGGCGTTCTTTCTGCAAGTGCAACCAGACTTTGTCTCCCACCTGAAACTTATGTGGCACCTGATGTTGATCATGGCGCTACTTGTACTTGTCATTGGACTTCTATAGGATATCCTGAACCCGTTGGCGGATGTGTTGGATCCATTCAATGAACTGGGTGGCTTTGTTATCTTCAGTTGGAGCAGAAGATGAGTCAGTCGAGGTGACTGTAAGGGGAAGTGCAACATCTATAGGAACCAATGGTTGGAATCCCAACCCCACCTGAAAGGGGTTGTGTCCGGTTGAGCTATGCAAGGCTTGGTTGTAGCTATGCTGGACATAGGGAATTCTCTCATCCCATGTGTGAGGGTTCTTGGAATTATACATGCGAAGGATATGCACAATCATTCGATTTATGACCTCGGTTTGGCCATTTTTCTGGGGGTGGAAGGCCATGGATTCGGTGAGCTTTGTGTCCAACAGTGACCAGAGGCTCGACCAGAATGTTCTGAGAAATTGACTATCCTGATCTGAGACAATGGTTTGTGGGAGTCCAAAATGTACCCAGACTCGTTCAAAGAAGATCTTGGCAGTGGCCTTTGATGTGATGCTCTTCTTGCAAGCAACCATAATCACCATCTTAGAAAAGCGATCAACAACCACAAAAACACAGTCATTTCCCCACTTTGTGGATGGGAGACCCGACTTGTAGTCCATTGAGACAGATTCCCATGGCCTATCAGGAGTAGGAAGAGGGGTGTACATGCCCTGTTTCTTAGTGGTCGGTTTGGAAATAACGCACGCACTATAGGACCTAATATACTTGATGACCTCCTGTCGAAGTTTTGACCAGTAGAAATGTTTCTGTAGCATCACCACTGTCCTTTCGAAATCGAAGTGTCCTACCACCCGACTGTAGTGGGCTTCCTAGATCAGCTTCACTCACTCGCTTGATGGAACACAGATATGGCCTAGACGACACAACAACCCATCCTGAAGATGGAAATTATCGACAATTGCATTTGCAACCAACATTTGGTAGGTGGTGGTGAAGTCTGGGTCTGTCTCATAGAGTTGGGGCCATCCAGAGGTCTCATGGCCACAAGAGTCTAGCACCGTGGTGAGTGCCGTGATTGGCGGTCTGCTGAGGAAATCAATGATGCAATTGGTGCTTCCTATTTTATACTTGATGTTGAGGTGGAATTGCTGCAAGTATGTGGACCAATTTTGATTGTGATCATTCTGCAATTTTCCTTGTGTCTGCATGAACTGCAGTGGCTTATGATCAGTGTGGATGACTATCTCCTTCCCAAGAATGTAATGTCTCCACTGGCGACAGGCTTGCACAATGGAGTACATTTATTTGTTGTAAGTAGGGTACTTATGAACAACATATGATAGTGTCTCACTATTATAGGCCATGGGGTGGCCGTGCTGAGTGAGAACGATGCCCACAACATAGTCTGAAGCATCTGTCTCGATCTCAAAGGGTTGTTGCAGGTATGGTAGTGAAAGTACTAGGGCTGAACACAAGCACTGATTCAAATCATGGAACACTTTTTGTTGGGAATGAACCCACACAAATTTCACCTTACCACCACCCTTGGTTATTTGGCTGAGGGCCCATGCAATATGGGAGAATCCCAACATAAACCTGTGGTAGAAATTGGCAAGGCCCAAGAAGCTCTGAAGCTCAGTGAGTGTGGTTGGGTCTGGCCAGTCACAGATGACTTGGATCTTGGATGGATCCACATGTACACCATGTTGATCAACAATGTATCCCAGGTAATGGACCCTGTCCATGCCGAAGGAGCATTTTTCCAAGTTGGTGTATAGCTTGTGCTACCACAGGATGTGCAGAACCTGCTCAATATGGTGCAAGTGTTCGACCCAAGTCTTGCTGTAAATGAGAATGTTATCTAGATACACCACTACAAAATTATTGGTGAATGGTTGTAGGATATCGTCCATCATCCTCATGAAAGTGGTTGGAGCATTTGTCAAACCAAAGGGCATGACCAACCATTCAAAAAGGCCTTCCTATGACTTGAAGGCAGTCTTCCATACATCTATCTATTCTATCGGGACCTGGTGGTAGCCAGACTTCAGATCAATCTTACTAAATTATTTGTCCCCCATGAGTTGATCAAGGAGGTCATCAATTCGGGGAATCAGGTATCGTTTTCTGACTGTGATTTTATTCAAAGCTTGGTAATCAATGCAGAGTCGCCATGTTCCACCTTTCTTCTATACCAGCATGATTGGGCTCCTGCAAGGTGATGAGCTGGGAGGGATGTGCCCCTTGTGGAGCAGTTCTTGGATCTGTCACTTGATATCCTCATTCTCTAACAAAGAGCGATGATAGACTGGCCCATTGGGAAAGGGTGCATCAGGGGTCAGATCGATGGTGTGATTGACCTAGTAGTGCAGAGGTACCCCGATAGGTGAGGAGAATATATTCATGTATTCTTCCACGACCTTATCTACTTGCTTTTGCCATGTGGAGAGGTCAGTTGCAGAGACCCTGGATGTGGCTGTGATCTTTCACTTATTCTGAGAGTGAATCATGAAGAAGACAAACTTCCCCATCTGAGAGATGAACTTCCTTTATTGCTTAGTAGATATCAAGGAAATAACACTAGGTGGGACTGCCTCGGGTATCCTGTACAATTTCATGTTGAAAGTAATAATAAGACTGCGAGGCCTAGACTCATATACATCATGACATTTCCATAAATAAGGTTGGCCCAAAAGAACATCACAAAATTCGAGAGGAGCAACATCACACATACCTCATCTTTGAAGGGCTTAATGTTGTATGATAATCAACACTGTTGGCTGACGCGGAGATCACTTCCTTGGCGGAGCCATCCAATGGTGTAGGGTTGTGGGTGCGGTGTTGTCAGCAGGGCCAACTACTTGACGACCTCTGCTAAGATGAGGTTCTTTTGGCTACCGTTATCAACGATGAAGTGCAACGGGGTGCCTTTTAACCACATCTGCGAATGGAAGAGGTGCTCTGCTTCTTATGGCTCGTTTGGTTCACCAGGCTGGAGCTTGGTGGTAGCAACGGTGGCACTGGGTTCCACGTCAATGATCCATCTTCCCCTTTCTAGTTCTGGATCAAGTTCAGAACTCGCATCTGATTTAGAGGCTTTCACTTCGACCACCAGTGACTGCATTGAGTGATAGTCAACAGTGTTATGCCAAGGGCTCTGATGGACATTGCACCACTTCCCAGTATCTTTCTTTGTCTTTTCGTTGTCCTTATTTTCTTGCGGCTTGGACTGGTTGTCCTGATACTGTCCATATTTTCTCCATCCTTTGTTCTATGGGTTGGGGCCGCCCTTTCTTGGATTTTGTTGTGAGGGGTTCCCAGGCCCAAATTGCCACGTCTTTTGTTTGAGCTTCTGCTTGATTTTGATGGCATATCGGTAGGCCGCACCCAAGGATCAGATATCCATAAATTTCATTTTGGTCTAGATGTATCTATGCAGAGCACCGCGATACTTGAGCACCAGATGTCGCTCCGAATCTTTGATACCCAGCTTGGTGCACAAGGTATGGAAGATATTTGTGAAATTTGGCACTGCTTGGTCTCTTTCTTGCCGCAGTGTGGTCCATTTGGTATACAATTCGTCATAACTTCTGACAGGGTAGTATTGTTCCTTAATAACATCTATTAAGGATTCCTAGGTGGCCATGACTGTAAATAATGAGGATTCCTCTGTTTCCTTTTTCTCAAAGAAAGTTTCCCACCAATCTTTGACATGGGGAATGGCTTTGAGGAGCACAAAAGTAATATTTTCTCTATTTGAAAAGTTATTGACATAAAAATACCCTTCTAGTAGATTCAACCACTTGTCTACAACATCTGCATTTATACGACCTTCAAATATAGGAATATCGAAGTTTATTTGTACCTTGAAGGGGATGACACCTTCGCTCGAAGAAGATGCATCGCCTATCGGTAGTTGCCAAAGGATTTGCGTGAAACTATCCATCATATTGTTCCTCTGATGTGTGAGGGATTCTTCAATCAACAGTTTGAAAGGATCTCCTGTCCGATCATATTTATTTTCTACTGCCATGAGAGGTCACTTGGGCGTGCAAGATATTTTTTCCTCAAGAGAAACAAGCTCGAGACCCAACTCTTTGTACTCCGACCTCGTTGGGGACATGCATTAAGACGACAAGGAGAAGACCGCTCTGATACCACTAATCCAGATTTTATGAGAAGAATGAAATGACTACAGATTATTAATAGGTGATTGACATGAAATAGCAAAGATACAATAAAATTGGTTTTCTATCCAATAAGGAAATAAGTTGAAACTGTAAAATGCAGCGGAAACAAGCTTGCTGTAATGGTGGCAGCTTATCTCTGAGAAGAGATGTGACAGCTACGCTCATTTGCAAGAAGATAATTACAATGAGGCTCTGAAGGAATTTTTATAATAAACAAGAATGCCAAAAACCCTAGACATCTAAAAACCTAACCGTAGGAGATGAAGCGCGAAAAGTCACATGGGTCCCGTTTGGGTAAGTTAGTACATCAACTTCCTAGGGTTGTAACTTTTGCATACGATCTCCGTTTTAGGCGTATGATAGCCCATCGAAAAGGTGTTGTCGAGGAGATTCATTTTGGGGGAAATATAGAAGGAATTTCTATATTTCTACCTTTTTCCCCCAAAAACATCATTTAGGGGCTCAAAACGGCTCCGGAAGTGAAAAACTGCTAAAAATTGTAAATTACCAAAATTGCCAGAAAACTATTTTGAGCCAGTTGGAAAAGTGGGTGGCCACCGATATCCACTTGGATCAATTCTGAGAGAGGATACTGTGAGAGAAATAATAGGAAGTTACAACGGTTGAGTTGTAGGTTGTATCCCTTCATTTTGCTGGATAATAAAAAGGAAGGACCTGGCAATTTCTCTGGTGGATGTAGCCCACACTGGGTGAACCACATATATTTGTGTCTCTATTCTATTGCGTATCTTCTTTGTTTTATTTCTGTGTTTTTTTTATTTTAATTCTCTATGATCCTATTTTTCTAATAGGAACTCTCTCCCCGCCCCGCCCCTCTCAAAATACAATGTATCAAAAGAAGAGAAAGACAATTGCTAGGAAACTATGTCCTTCCCTCCAAGGAGACCTTGCAAATGTGCAATTTTAAGACCGATGAAGATTTTGTTGAAGATGTAGATGTTTGTATGGATCTGATGATGTATATGCATGAGTGAGATGTCCGCACATATCCACTTTCTCTTATTGTAAAGAGGAAGATCCAAATTTGAAAATCATACGACCGTTTTTGGAAAAACGCTGAATTTTTTATTATTTTAAAATAGTTATAACTTCACTTCCCGGACTCTGTTTTGGACGATTTTTTTTTTGAAATTGGGCATTTTTCTAAGAGGAATTCAAATTCCAAATTTGTTTTTGCAAATTTTTCTTAGAAAATGTCATAATTGAATCTGATGTGTGCAACCCTGTTTTTGGTTCTTGAGATGCATGCATGGGAGTATCTGCATGTGGCTCATGGGATGCATGAATGGTGCATGAAAAAGTATCTGCATGTGGCTCCTGATATGCATGGACAATATATTTCATATACAATTCAGGAAATAAATCTGAAATGGAGTAGACATCATCTTCAATGAATGGAACAAAAATTTGTGCAGATACCTGTGTAGAAGGCTCTTCAAACTGAGAGGATTGATCTTCCAATGGATTTTCTACTGGATCTATCTTGTCAACCTTTTGCATGCAATATTCCTTATTCACAAATATAACCTCCAATATCATCCATAATTCATTTGGAGTTGAGTCTTGTGATTCAGCATATACTTGATGGAAAAGTTAAGGAGAAATAAACATGCAGATACATCTTATGGACATATATTGTCTATTGAGAAAGTAATTTTTCTCATCGGTGGAATCAAGCTCTACTTCCATTTCCATGGTTATTTAGTATAAGCCTCTACCTCTGAGAATAAGTAGAATCTTTGGCTTCCACTCCAAATAGTTATGAAGCGTGAGAAATATTGTCAACGAGTAAACATAGATTCCATCTTTCCTATTTCTTTGTTCCCTCTTCGGTACCTGCAAAAGAGTGTCAGTGACGATCCTTGATAGTGGCCTAGGGGATCTGATACCATGTAGAGTTTCTAAGATACCTGCACAAAATATGTATCTAAAAATCAAACATACACAACTTACAAATGGTGTGAAGAGAATACAAAAATGGAGGAAAGAATGAAAGAGTTTCTATTAACTGAATGAGAAAAATGATACAATACAAGTGATATAATATGTATCACACAACTAGATCACCAAAATAGTCAACTAATTTGAATTAGGAGTGTTCTAGAGAGATTTGACACACACTGGCAGTCATTGGAGTCAACTTCCACCTAGTCCTATTTAACTAGCCACGTGGTCGTCAATTAACTAGCCAAACTAAAGTGAAATGAGGATGAGATCACTCACACATGTAGAATGTGAATTACTGATGATGATCCCAATGCAAGTGCACATTACTGGTGATGATACCAATGCAAGTGTGCATTACTGGTGATGATATTGAGGTTATCATGCAACACTGAGTGATATAACCAATGTTGACATTGAACACTTCACTCAACTAGTCTAACTGAACGATAACTAAGATTTTATTGGAGGGTATGTGCCACCCTTGTATAGGAGAGAATATTCTCAATGATGGGAGAATATATCAGACTAAGGGACCCTCAACATAGCCAAATAAACTTAGGAAAATAAAATAAAAAGAGAATCCTAGGTGTGTGTAATATCTCTAACAAAAATGATGGAGGAAAGCAAAGACATGATTTATGAGACTTTGGAAAGTGGAGAGAGCATTACACAGGACAAAGGGAATAAACAACAACTCATAGTGACCATCATGCGTTATAAATGCAGTCTTGGGAAAGTCTTCCTCTTTCATACGTATCTAGTGGTAGCCAGAAGAAATATCAAGTTTAGTAAAGTACTGAGCACCACTCAATTCATCCAACAGGTCATCGATGACAAAAATGGGAAATTTTTCGTTGATGGTGAGTTTTTGGAGGGAACACAAGTCGAGACACATGTTACAAGTGCCTTATTTATTGAGTACCATGACCACAGGAGAAGAATAGGTGTTGGTACTAGGACGGATAACACTTGCGTCAATCAATTCTTTAACAATTTTCTCAATTTCATTCTTCTGAGAAAAGGGATGATGATGAGGGATAACATTGGGAGGAAGGCTACCTGGGACTAGAGGAATGGAATGATCATGAACACCATGGGAAGGGGAAAGCCCCTAGGGAGAGGAAAAAACAACTTGGTGTTTGGAGAGGATAGATTGAAGGTTAGGATGCACAAAGGGTGTCTCAACTACTTGAATGGAATGGAACTGTTTGGAAATGATTCTTGAGTGACCTTTTTTGAGGAGATTTTCCATTCAATGGGAATTGATGTTTTCAAGGGAGCCTGTTGTGATGCCTTGGAACTTATACTATTTTCCCTCGTGTTGGAATTGCATGGTTGATTCCTTAAAACACATGAGGGCGGGTCCTAGCATGTGTAACCATTCAATAAAAAGAACAAAGTCACAACCACCCATGTTGATAACAAACACATGAGATTTCAGGTGGTACTAACCAATTTGTAGGTGCACATTTTCAAAATGCCCACCACATTTCATGGAACCTCCATTGNCAACAAGGATTATGACTTTCCTATGCTTAATGTAGCTAATTAGCTTGAGGGTTTGGGGGGAAGAAAAACCAGTGAGGGCGTGCAGCGAAATCAATAGTTCAACTTCAGGTGGATTAGCGAGTGGAGTAGTATCATTTGTTGGGGTAGCTCTTCCACAGGGGAAAATTCAACCAGTTTGTTAGCAAGATCCTTAGAAATGGACGTAATTTTTTTTTTTTCATTACACTTGTTCTCAGGAAAATATTTTTCATCACAATTATAACAAAGACCCTTGAGTTCACATTCAACCATTTCTGCTTGAGTTAATTTCAGGATCTTGAGAGGTGTGGGACGAGGGACAAGATTGGGAGGGTGAGTACAAGGAAGAAAAGAGGGTTTGCGATGCTGGGAAAATACAAACTATTTTGCTTCCTTGGCACATTGAGTAGATTCCAACTATGTCTGGGGGTGAGTCATGAGGACCTGGACTTGTTAACCTCTTTCTCATATACAATCATTAAATTTTAGTATTCCACCTTTGTATATTTTACATACTAGGATATAGTTGCCATCCTAAGTGTGTTTCTAGATTCCTATATTGTCTCCTCCTACCTTATCTCCTTATGAGGTGTCGATGTGAGAAAAATTAAGGTGGTTTCATTATTGTATTATATATTTGTATCAATAAGATGAATACAATGTTGAGAATTATGGCTTGAGGCCTTTTCCACCAATCTTCTTGTCTTAATATTATTATGCTCAATTTCTACAATTGGTATCAGATCTCTTATAGTTCTTAAGGGCCTGTTAATCTTAAGAGCCATGGTGGTGATCCATGGAAGGTGAATTTGTTTGAAATATGCAATTGAAGGCCTATCACTATGGTGTTGGAGATCTACGGCTCTTGGACACGATCTATTCATAGTGAAGCATTACCTACAACAATCTGGAATGCAGAGATAGAGCACAACTCCACGCATCGCTGGAAGGAGGAAAGCAAGTGATGCAAACAAACAGATCTGGTATGCATGTTCTTGTGATTGTAAAATTATTTCAAATCTCCGCTACAAATCGATTTATTTGCCTTGATCCGATCTAATAAGTCCATGGATCTAATTTAAGGGCCATGGGAGCACCCAAACATTGTCTAAAATCAATGTCGAGAATTTGTAGTTTATGCTTATCAAGACAACGATAGCACTCGCAAATGTTTCAAATTGAATCTGGGTTGTTTTTATTTTTTTAAGTTTGACTTTTCATATCCTAATAAAAATAAATATTTTATTATACATGGATATTTCTAATCGAGTTTGCAAAGAAAGCCAAGGGCCTGCTTTGTTTACAGTAAGCTGATAGAGATCTACCTACAACCCCTGTTGAAAAGTGAATGTGAATGTCACTCTTTCCAAAGGGTTGTAGCTAGGGAGGTTCGTTTTTCTAGCCCATGAGTTTATTGGAGGTTTTCTCATCGATCTTCCTAATAACCAGAGATCTTAGGGTTTTAGGCATGCCATATTGTTGTATGTCTTTTTTTTGTTGTGGAGGAGAGCTTCTTTGTTTGAATCAACGATAAATTGTGAACAAGATGTTGTGGAGATTGTTGCATGCATAAAAACGAAGCTACAACCATGTGGTCAAAGCCCGAATGGAAGCATAGCTGGACAAATAATTATCTATCTAAATTGAATATCGAATGAAATTGCTCACAACGTAAGCATGGGAGACTTAGTGAATGCACCCAACTCATAATAAGAGATTTGAACAGAGATTTCCGAGAAGATCAACTCATCTCTTATGCTTTGGTGTTCACTCCTCTTAATGATCTCCATCGCATTTCCATCTGCTAGACCAAAACTGCCTGATCCGTTTTCCATAATTTCCTCTCAAGATATCAGCGTACAACCCCTTTAATTTCCTCTCAAAATATCAGTGTATGGCTTGTGCGTAGGCTATCAAGCCCCCTTCCCTTGCACACAGACTCTCTTGTGCCTGATGTTCTCTTTCACGGGCGACTACATGTTTAAATTTACAAGTGTGCATCTTAATATTTTGCTTTACAGACTTTAAGTGGAGGTTTTTTTCATTTAGTGGACATTTTGGTGTGAGAGGTTTATACACTTGGGGCTTGATGACATAATCTAAGTATTTTATTAAAAACTTTTTTTTTTCAAAAAGATTTGAGAAGAGCATAGTGGAAGAGTTTGAGATGTGAGTTCTGGAGTGGGAATATAATTTTCCATTGATTGATACAAATTGCCATATTACTTTGTCCATTGGTGAGGGATATTAAAACCTTTTTATTTTGTAAAAACATCGTGGAATTATAATTGTGACACCTTGCAAGGAGAAGTGTAAAGACATATTTGAAAAAGTAAGAGCTTGTAACATGGCTCATGTTGAGACATGAAGCTCATTGCAAGTGTCTCAATTGTACTCAGATTATTGTTCTTGCAATAGAGATATCACATAATAAAATCAATTTTTTTTCTTTGTGTCCTATATCTGCTTGAAATTTGAATAAGGGGATCTTAGGCACACCTTGTGTAGTGTGCGTTGGTGATTTTTTCATGGTTATCTTATGAGTTGATTTATGTCTAGTTTTGACACTATCACACACACATGGAGTACACAACAAGTTAAGGAAATGCAAGCTTGCACAATTAATGAAATTCAAGTAGATGCAATCAAAGAACTCAATTAAGATGCAGTCATTCAACAAATGGACACATCAAGCACCTAATATTCAAGGACTCAAAACATTATCAAAGAAGTCAACTTTGAAGATCACTTCAACTTCAACATCAACTGCAAGTAATGTAGGTGCAATAGTTCTTTTTGTAAGTGTCGAATAAAATTAAGTTGAATTGTAATTTTTGGTGCATTCTCGGTTGAGCCTGACACCCAAGAGTCTTTTGTCAAATTTGAGTCAAAATTGACTAGTTTGAGTAGTTTAACTCAAATCATTGTAATCAAGTTTTGGGTGCATTTTCGGTAGTATCCGACACCCTCAACTTCTTGGAAGAAATCAAGAAAAGTTCAAGTGAGCGAGTACAAGCGAGTGAGAAGAACAAGTGAACGAGAGGTTCAAGCGAGTGTGTTCAAATGGAGTGAAGTCGTGAATTACTAGAGTTTCTGAACACTCTAATAAACACCACTGAAGACAACACAATAATATTGAACAAAGCAACTCTTCAATCATTGCTAACATGTTTGCAAGTGACGCAAGCTAAAGTTATACATCTTCAAGAACAATCCCATCTATTGAATGATAAGTTGATAGGACTCAAAAGTCAACAACCAATGAAGTTTTCTGAACTAGTTTTTGTTCAAAACAACCCTCTCTATGATGATAATTATGATAATGATGATGATAATGATGATCAACAGTCAGTGAAGGAGAACATCAACAAGCCTACTTCAAAAGAAAATTCCAATGACGATGGATCACAAGCAAAAGATGCCAAAGCACAAAGTGATACAAAAAGTATAAGTGAAAGTAAATGTGAAGCACGTCATCAAGTACAACATGATATTTCCAAGCCCATCATCAAACCTTGGGAAGAATTACACTTCAATAGGAATTGACATGGCTTAGGATATGAAAATCAAAATAGTTTTCATATTCCAAATTACTCCAAACCAATTTTGTTTGTGAGTGCTAGATTTCTTCAAGAAAATTAAACTTCACCTGTTCAAGTTCAGCATCAGAATGATAAGTGCCAACATTGTAGTCGAGTTGGTCACATGGAGAATCAATGTTTTGATCTCCATCCTTGTCAGAATTGTGGCAAGAAAAATCATGCATCAAATAAATGTTCTAAGAGGAACAAACCCGCAAGATTGAAGATTCACTATGAGTGGATTGATCCTTGGCAATGGTCATCAACTG